>JAGDQP010026210.1:10061-23160 GCA_022664845.1 Lepisma saccharinum
CAATAATTAACTATTCTCGGAAACCTTTTTAGGTTTTATAGAACCAAATATCCGTCGATTACGTGATCGGAATAATTTTGGCTAACTACTGTAACGGCTAAAGAAGACAATATCACGTATGTAGAAGAAAACTGACTCGCGTGGTGAACACTTTTAACTTATAAAACCGACTGACTGACAAAGATGATGAGTTTTCTGACTCTCATGTGATCACGTGAGCTGTTGTTCGCTACATACCCAAATAAGGTAATTAAGTCATACAAATTCTAAAATATAATTACATGAACATTGGCTCTTACATTCTGAACTCACATGGGTTAGACGGATATATATAAGCATACGATAAAATAACACAAAATCGACCGTAAAAGCTACGACTATTAGGTTTTGTATTCTAGCAATCTAAATGAGACGAAGACATCAAAATTTGCGTCGAAATCAAAGTGATTCACCGTCACGCGGCTATACTATTGTGGGAAGAGAAAAATAAAGAAACTGTCGTGTGAGTCGTAAGTTACGTATTTTTCTCCCTTCTCACATAAAAAACAACGTGTAAAAAGAACGAATATTGACATTTACAATTTAAGTTTATATGGGTCATCATACATGATACAATAACATAAAATGATTCTAAACGACTGTTAACATATGGTTTAATGTGCAGTTGCTTTACATATAGCAACTATATAATTTCTGCGTAGAAAACAAAAGAGTGACTCAGGTGTTAGGCCATGACGAGGCGACTAAATTACTTTCTCTACGTAAGAAAAGAAACGCAAAAAGGGTGATGGTGAACCGCACTTTCTTAACGTTTCCCACAGTGAGTCAACACATTAACAACCTGGTGACAAAACATATTAACGTTTCACATACGCATTTATAAACCAAGAATTGCGATCATGTCTTTATCTGAATACTACAATAAAGAGAAATTGTCACAAATTATGCTTGCCAAAAATTTTTATTAAAAATCCCCGTTAGAATGATTATTGAAATTACTGATTAATATCACATCGTTGATAAATGGCACCTGAATTTAGGAGAAAAATATATGTTTATGTAATAAGTATATACTAATTTTAGGAACTCTGTACCGTAAAATTGAGAATTTTCAGAAATATCTGACTTTTAATGAAACATTACCTTTCGAGTTGATCTCGTACATATTAATTTTACACGAATTATTTACTTAAGCAATAAACACATATAACACTAAAGAATTACTGCATGATATGAGAATAACATATGCATATATGTGTTTTGGTTTTCCAAATGAATACATCAAACACACATATTTGTGGGATAAAAATGCATTGATATATATTTTTAATTTTGTATTAACACATGTTTTAAATTCACCTTATATATAAAAAAATGCATAAGGATCGTTAAAGGAAGGAGGAAGAATAAGTAATGATAGGAATTATCTAATTTATCTTGGTTCTTGTTATCATTAGAAGACAAATTCCATTCTCTCATTTTCCTTTAGCTGTGTTGCAACGGTTCACTGCTCGCATTCAGACCTCGATGAAAGACGTGCGATACAGGAATGTGACGTCAACAACACATGTTTTCCAGCTGGACAACTAACTGTATTCTTCTAAAGAAGAAAAAAATCAATACTTCGATTTCTGACGTCTTGTCAGTGTTGCCAGCTATGTATTCCTTTTTTTTAAATTTTCTCTTCCTTTTTTTAATTTTGAACTTCCTATTTTTCTTAATTAATTTAAATTTGCCTTCTTTGCTGGAGGGTCAGATAACAGCTAATGGGACGTCCAGCAATTTCTAAAGATTTCTACAAGAAATCAAAGTGCAATGACCAAGATTGTAAGTATTTGTTTTCTCCTCATATTTTTGGAGGGGTGCGAAGACAATTTATTTCCTTCCTTATTCATATTTACAGCATTATATTCTAACCAGAAATAAATTCCGAATTTCAATATCGTCATATCCGTCTCTTCAACCAAGTAGTTAAAGCGGATTCCTTATGTGTGTATTCTCTCGACACAAACAAAATAAGGAGCCCTTATTTCTTCTAAAGATATGGCTAGATGACTCTCTTTGCTTCCGCCATTCTTCGCACACTGAATATTATATATATTCCAAGCACACTCGAAAAAATAACAATGGCATTTCTCGCCATATTTAAACTACAGCTGATGACTTCACGATACTAAAATAATAATAATTTCACACATACGGAAGTGCTGATTTGACGTCGTTCATTTTTTTCAAATTCTTTTTACATTTCTGGTGAAATACGTATCCTCTCAAAAATAATATGCCAAATATACGATATCCTCAAAAATGCTGTATCCAAAAAGTAATAACAATATAAATCTCTCCAGAGTAGAAGTTCAATATCTATTTCTTCTTTCTCTTTGTTTTGTTTGTTTACAAGTTTTATTTCGCTCTAAGAATAGATGGAGGAGGTGAAATATAAATGTATATCATTACAGCTAAATGGATTCATCAACGAAACAATAAATATGTAGAAGTAACGTTGTTTCTCTTTATGTATTGTCCAGCAAACTGAAAACAATTTAAACAAAACTTCTCCGCACGTAACGAGATGATATGAAAATTTCGATAGCACATTATAACCGATTAACTGACGGTTAGAAGCTATATTTCTTTTTTTTCCCTTGAAATTCCTTTTCTCTTCCTCTCTCTCTCTCTATACGAGAGTACATATAACCCAAATCTGGAATTTAGATTTTCGTCTCCTTTGTCAGATGTTTATATCAATAACCTTTCATACTAAATTTCCATTCGAATTTCTAACAACAGCTTTTACAGCTTATCAACATTTCACGGAAGAACTAGTAATATTTTCTTGTTTAATTTTTGAGACAGCAACAAGTGTAATAATTGTAAATCTCCAATAATAAATATATTTACGCTCCCATTTGAAGAGTTGTAAAATTAAGCTCTTGTATTCTTCAAGAATGCTCGACCAAGTGGGAAATAAAGGCACAATCCAAACATCACGGATTCCCTCGGACATCATGGTCTTGTCTGGACTCACATGACGTCACTAGTAGGCTAGCCTCGCCTTACTGAACAAATCCCAACAATAATACGTCTAATTTGCGGAGTAACACAACTACAACATAATCGTCTTATCAAAACAGGAGATCAGCACCTAAAATGCATCAATTCTTATTATTCCATTAACTGAGCTGTCAAAACGCAACGTGTTTTTGTTCTTCTTCAGATTTCAATATCGAAGGCTTCGTGGAAACGTCAAGAACAGAAAAACATCATCATAAAGATTCCATAAATTACCAAGACTTGGTCATTCTTCAACATTCTTTCGAAATAATACAAGATGTTCTTGAGAGAAGGATATATCGCAAAACTATTTGTCTTATTCGCTTCTGTTACGGCGGTGATGAACCAAAATTTTTATCTCTTAGCATTTATGCTTTGACCATCTGTCTTAACAATTCGTTAAGTAGCTGTATTTGAAAATTCGTTCCCATCTATTACAATTGTTTAATTCAAATATCTTACCCATGTATGTCCAATATACATATCCTCTTATGTATCCAACTTAATGCCCTCACAAAATATATAATTACTCAATTCAAGATGACATAATCTAGCTTAGAAATGCGAGCCTTTGGGCAGAACAATGTCCTAATTAGTTACTTTTTCAACAATAACATGACATTCGTTTGACATCCCTTTCCTCGCGTAAGTCATCATCAAAACATCCACAAATATCAACTTGAACTTACATTTCTTAGTCGCACGTCGTAGTCATAGCGCGTTACAAACAAATCGTTGCCATGGTGACCAGTGTAGCATACCGTCATAGATTTGTGCTCAAATAAGCAATCAAGATCATCAATCTTTTTCTCAATACAAGACTGACTTATACGTGATATTCGGTAAAGACTACTAAAATCATAAGTTAGCACCGTGGCATCATTTTTGTCAAAACTACGGCTCTGACACAATACTTCGGCCTGATGTTCCAAAGATTTCACTTTACTTACGACACTTGCAAAAGCATGTTCTGAAAGTATTCCTACTTGTTGTCTCATTTTCTTTCTGCAGCGCTCTTGAAAGCATCACTCTTTGTTTCAGTACTGACAAGAGGGAGAAAGGTATGTACTCACAAATATACCTCTTTCCTTATGAGGACTGGATGATCGGTTGAGCAGGCAAGGTGGAAACTTTACCATGTTGCTCGATTGATCAAGCCGACCAGCTGTCATAGGAGATGTCAGCATATGCTCATAATTATCTTTGCCAGTGGGCGTTTCTACCTTTAACTGGACATTTCCATTATCACTCAGAGGGGTGGTGCGACTGTTCGTCTGTTCTTCACAGACAGGTAGTGGCGTTTGAGATGTTAAAACAGCTGATAGATTTGACTCGACATTATTTACTTTGAGACTTGCTGTCAACTTATCCAATTTAGATATCATTTGTTTTATCGATTGTTACAAATCCTCGTACATGGTAATTTTCTATTTACCAAAACTTTCTTACAAGACCATAATTCCAGGTTGGCTATCCCACAATTGACAAGGAGGATGATTTAGGGAATTGTGGTAGAACTTACCGCAAAAAAGAATAGTTCGTGTCACAATAATCTTTCTTTGGAAAAGCAAAATAACAGAAATACAAATGCATTTTATTTCCACATATAACTATTTATACCTGTAACTAACCAAAATTTTCTTGTATGACGTATTTAAAAAAACATTAAGTACATTTAAAAATCAAACTCTTGCTTTGCACGCAGATTTTATCATCAATATATGATCATCAGCTTTTGAGAGAAATACACATATATTTCGACTCTGCTTTAATCCACGCAGATGTTATAATCAGCTTTTGGGGTGAGAATATTGCAGTTCTGGTCTTAATGCAAATTCTCTGCTATTACACGTAGATTATGAACGATATATTGCTGATTAGGTTTCGAATGTTTACACGCATTAGTTTTTGTGCGGGATCACTTGATACGTTACTTAAAAGCTTTAGCACACAATAAATAATGATATTGACGAGGTTTTCCCAAAATGTACTATACCTTGTCACGCTGTTTTGATTCTTACACAAATAGGTTATTTAGGAATATGTTTTTGAACACACAAAGAAAAGCAATTTTCTGTATTTTTTGACACACATATATATATATATTTAACTGAAGACGGAAAGAAAACAAGAGAAATATTTTTACAAAGGATGTTATTCGTATGTTAAGCCAGAAAAAAATAAAAATAAAGATAATGGCTTGAGATATCTCAGAAATTGTATTGTCTTAGCGCTAAGAGCTCTTTTTAAAATTCTCAGTACTCACAGTCCATCTGAAGACAATCCAAACGTTGTTGATGATAAGTGAGGAGGGAGGGGGGATGAAGAAACACTTAAGCACTAAGATGATGGCGATAGTTCAGTGCAGGAATTTTGTGGAAGGATGACGTCCTCAAGCAAGCACTTGTAGACTCCATTGTACTTAGCACTGTTCGCTCACTAATATCTTTTAGAACACACACATGTCTAATTCTGTCCGGTGTACGTCTTCCAGAACACTGTTCACCACTTTTCTTTGTGACAAAAGCAGCAACTATACATATATCCTTATGTCACTTATAAATTGCTTCATTCACTCTGTCTTTGAGTAACACACAAAAGTAAGACACCACGAAGTTTCACAATCGGTTTGTCATAAGTAACTATTATACAAAATTCATACAGTTTTTGTAACTATAAACACGTCTCCTTTTCTTTATTCTTCCAAAGAAATTACATGCTTACGTGTGGTAACAATATGACACTTACTTTTACTGTTGATTGCCGTTTTCCGAACAATAATTAACTATTCTCGGAAACCTTTTTAGGTTTTATAGAACCAAGTATCCGTCGACTACGATCGGAATAATTTTGGCTAACTACTGTAACTTCTAAAGAAGACAATATCACGTATGTAGGAGACAACTGACTCGCATGGTGAACACTTTTAACTTATAAAACCGACTGACTGACAAAGATGATGAGTTTTCTGACTCTCATGTGATCACGTGAGCTGTTGTTCGCCACATACCCAAATAAGGTAATTAAGTCATACAAATTCTAAAATATAATTACATGAACATTGGCTCTTACATTCTGAACTCACATGGGTTAGACGGATATATATAAGCATACGATAAAATAACACAAATTCGACTGTAAAAGCTACGACTATTAGGTTTTGTATTCTAGCAATATAAATGAGACGAAGACATCAACATTTTGCGTCGAAATCAAAGTGATTCACCGTCACGCGGCTATACTATCTTGGGAAGAGAGAAAAGAAAAGAAACTGTCGTGTGAGTCGTAAGTTAGGTATGTTTCTCCCTTCTTACATAAAGAGCAACGTGTAAAAAGAACGAATATTGACATTTACAATTTAAGTTTATATGGGTCATCGTACATGATACAGTAACATAAAATGAGCCTAAACGACTGTTAACATATGGTTTAATGTGCTGTTGCTTTACATATAGCAACTATATAATTTCTGCGTAGAAAGAAAAGTGACTCAGGTGTTAGGCCATGACGAGGCGACTAAATTTTGTCTCTACGTAAGAAATGAAACGCAAAAAAGGGTGGAGGTGAGACGCACTTTCTTAACGTTTCCCACAGTGAGTCAACACATTAACAACCTGGTGACAAAACATATTAACATTTCACATACGCATTTATAAACCAATAATTGCGATCATGTCTTTAACTGAATACTACATACTACAATAAAGAGAAATTGTCACAAATTATGCTTGCCAAAAATTTTTATTAAAAATCCCCGTTAGAATGATTATTGAAATTACTGATTAATATAACATCGGTGATAAGTTATTCTTTGTTGTAGTCCTTTTGTTACTTAATATATTGTTCGTACTGTTTGTTCTGTGGCTATTTCCCTTATGAGGGTTGTAACGATATTTCCAATTTCATTTTCACAAAAATTGTATATTTTTGGCCCATTTAGTAACTAATGACTTCGGCCCGTCTCGAGTCCATTAGCTGTTAAGTCTCTAAAATCCACAGACATCCATGTTCCAGCTGGGATTCGAACCCGGGACTTTCGAGTCGCTGGCTTAGCGCCCCGAGCCGCACGGCTACCAGGTTGGCTTTCATTTTAAAATCTTGTATCTTATATATATACATTTTCGAATTAACGAAAATCAATTAAATCAACTTTAATTGATAAGCCGTAAAACTATAATACTGTTGGTGTAGAGAACATACAAGTGAAGTTTAAAGATGCTCAGGATTTGGATCCGCCATTACATAAGAATGAAAGTGGTTAGAATAGCCTGTTTGATTTGCAGATGGAATACATCTTGTAGACTTTTACATGTGTTATAAATTTTTACTCAGATTTTCGCACCCAATTCATCTGTTGCTTGTCATTGCAGGGTATAAACTTCTAGTTTACTAACTCTAACAATAACGTAAATGAATGTAACTAACATGTTTATTTCCCTGTCTCCAGGTTCAGTGCGGTAGTAGTCAGCCTATTATGAAGTCTGTTGAAGTCCAGTGTGAATTCGACGAGAAAGCCTCGAAGGCATGTCAGACTAACCTGTTCCATGATCAGAATTCTTCCCGGAACATTGTGAACTCTCCTTGTATACGATTCAAGTGCACGGAATGCTCAAGCACGTTCAGAGACTCTGAAGGCCTTAGTGATCACATGCAAATTCACTTACGGTGCAGTTACTGTAAAATGATGTTCGATTGTTTAACTAATTTGAAGGAACATGTTCAGCGCCATCTACAGGCAAAATCTCTTCGCTGTTGCTATTGTGATAAGACCTTCAAGACACGAATTGAGTTAAGAATTCATTGGAAGAGTCATACGTACTGCAGAGAGTGTAAACAGACCGTGAGAGACATTGAAGAGCTGAAAAAACATGAGAAGCTTCATCGGGAAGGGTACTCCCCCTTACAGTGTCATAAATGTGCTGAAATTTTTCCCAATCAAAGACAGTTAATTCATCATGAGAAGCAAGAGCATAAGAAACTGTTTAACTGTGATCTGTGTTCGCAGCTCTGTGAGACTAAAGATGCTTTAAAGGAGCATTTTTCGTTGCACAAGTCATGTCTAAGATGCGGGAAATCCTTTGAGAAAATCCAGAATCTTCGAAAGCATATGGTTTATCATAGCGAGAAGCGTTATCGCTGCGATATATGTATGAAATCATTTCCTCTTCAATGGCTGTTGACGAAACATAGGAGTCATCATGGCTCAAAGCCATATCGTTGTCAAATTTGTGATGATAGTTTCGAAACAGATTCCACTCTTCAGATACATGGTTTAATTTTGCACGAGGGTCGAACTTTATATGAATGTTATGTGGAGTGTAGGGAAACTACTGATACAAATCCTTCTTTCGTGAAAGAACCAAGTCCTGCTCGTAACACTAATGTATAATCATTCTGTGATACATCCTGAAACAACATAGTTATATCTCTGTGTACAAAGTAGTTGTCCGTTAAGGTACCCTGAAACTCCTGCACCTTGTACTGACGTGACGACTCAAATGATCTTTTCGTGTTCTTTCTAAGAATGAATATTTTTTGTATTTGAACTTCTTTGCTTTAATTGTTCTCATGTATATGTTTCATCTGTCTGATTCATCTTCTAAAAGTTAAAAGTTGCATAATATTCTTTTGCGTTGTGTCAGTAGTGACAAAATGCTTTTAGTTTACCTGTACACGTAGCTTACTCCTCGTTTTGGTTTTGAAGAGATTCCTGTAACAGGATGTTCACTGAAGCTATAATGATATCGTTTATATGTACTGATCCGCTCTCAAGCCCCTGTAATTGTGGAGAGTACTGCACCTAGTATTTAGGTGACGACTGAAGTTAATGAATTCATGTTTTTCTTGTTTTTTTTTTTTTTTTTAACTACAAGTAGAAATTTTTATGCAAACTTCTTTGCATCTTCGTGTATTTTTAATGTAATTGATTCAAATGTTATATTTTAAAAGTGTTGAAATACCTATATAGCTAGGTTATCTCTTTGAGTGCTAAGAGAACATTTCGATATAACGGCTCTCACCAGCCTCATTTTTTTTCATTTTCTGGAGACAGTCCTTAAGAACTGCTACCAGTACTGAAGATTTACTTAATTGTGTTTAATGAAAATGCATGTATTTAATTAATTACCAATTTTAGTTGTCCTAGAATTCGTTAAATGTCAAGAGTACTTGCACCTCGTGCGTAGGTGACGACGGAAATGACATTTTTAATTTCTTTATTTCTATTCGAACCGCTTTGCCTTAATTTTTCGTGTACTTTTAATGGAGTTGGTTCAAATGTGTAAAATTCTTGTGTTGTTCATTTGGGTTGTGCCAGTGATAACAAAAAGCTTTGAGTTAAGTATCGACATAACCTCCTTCTACTCCTCCTTGTCATGCAACAAGTATTCATGTGGTTCAATACTTGAATACTGCTGCTAGTACTAAGAACATTAGAAAGCGTTTTTTTCCCTACTGAAATGGTCTATGCGAAAGTAGTTATCATTTATTTCGCCTTGGACTGGAACGTTTACGAGTGGGGAGAGAATTGCATCTAGTAATGAACTAGTTTTTCTGTTTTACCTAAGTTTGTCATTAAATGGATTTTAATGAATCAAGTTATTTTGTTATCTATGCTGTTGTACAATAACACAGACAAATTTGTCGTTGCTGTGGCCGGGACTCGAACCCAGATCCCCAGTTGGTGGTCACCTTCTCCATACACACATCAAGTTGGCTATGCCGTGGTGGTACAATGGTAGACTTCCCAGCCGGCAACTGAGAGATCCGGATTCGAGCCCCCAAACTACGGCAACAGTTAATTTTTCTGTATGTTTTTCACAAGTTATTTTAGTTTAAATGTGCAGAAGTCGTGTAATGCATTCTTCGATAAAGCACCTTTGTACACTCATGGACAAATAAACTTGGACGGTCGTTCTAAGTTCAGATCGTAGTCTTGGGGTATGCTCAGGACATCTTGTTCAGAAATGTGGAAAATAGCTTCAGTAACGAACCGCCAGTAGGAAGAAATCAAGCAAGTTCCAGGAAGTACATAATAACGGGACAAAAATACATACATAAGGTCATAGAGCACCTTGTAAATTTATTGTATCAAGTTCAGAAAATAAAAATATTGTCAGCAGTCACTTTTTAAGTCTAATGAATTGTACCATATTGTATTACTGTGTATATATTCGATATAGATTTAAAGTATGCATTTCTTTTGTTGTTATTGCCATGTGTATCTGTTTGTGCATATTCGGTCTGAAAAAAAAATCATTAACTTTTCCGATAAATGTTCATTTTCGGTGTTTTTTTGCCAGACCTGCCTATGAAAGCATTTGCTTAATACGGGCAATTGAATACCTTTTCGTTTTGCATAATATCCATTCTTTTTTTGTTTATTTAGTTTCGGAGAATCTGGCCCAGTGCCGTATCTGGATTTTATTTTATTAAAAAAAAAAAAAAAAACATACAAATTACACACCATCTAAGTGTAAATAAAAAATATATTCATAAAATATAATCCTAAACAAAAGTTTGAAAGAAAAAGGTTTGACTAAGGGTGCTGTTTGAATCGATGATCTTACGACCCACTCACCGTTTCCCTGTTGTGTCCGGTCCCACTGTAAATAATTCTAATTCACATTATAATTTACGGCAACGAATATGGAAATATATTACGTTATAAACTTAAAGTAAGATGAAGTTAACGCAGCCTTTGTGGTATGTTGACAATGTCGAAACAGAATAAATGTTAATAAGAGGGACGACTCCGTAACATGGATTCGAACCTATATTCACCAAGTTTGTGATATGAAGTTGTAGTGAATTATCTGTACTATGCTTTATTTACATTGACAATTCTTGTCCCGTTACTATGTAATTTTTTCGTCTGAAGCTGTTTTGAGTTTTCAATTGTGTGTACTGAGCGTAACTAAAATCTTACGATTTGGACTTAACTCTCAGGTTTTTATGCCTTACCCTCAGTTCTTCCTTATTGTTTATTCTGAAAATTCATTTTTTTCATATGAATTTTGTTGCATAATTACTTTGTAAATTGATTTTAGAATCTTAACTTGTTCCAGTAAGTACTTTCATTTCTTACGATTCTTTGTGATATATCTCGTGTATACTTTGACTGATATTCATTGACATTCTTCAATCACTGCATGACAAACCTCCTTTGCAGTGGTCGAAGAACATCTATGTCAAAGTACTATATTTAGTATCGAATGTGCGATTACGTGTGGAGGAGTCTTCCTTTCATCTTTCTGATGAAGTTGTAAATAAAGATTTTGATGAATTGATCATTCTCGAAAATTTTTGGTACAAATACCGTCTATACTCGCGCATGACTGTCTTTGTCCTAAATTATTTCAGTTTTAATGTTGTTGCGCATATTATATACGGGGCTTTTGGAAGAAATTAAAAAAAAAAAAAATCATGATTCGGCCCACAAACTGACGTTGTTATCGCTGCAAATGAGGGACGGTATTTAAATATCCCTTCCATTTTAGCGGTAATATGTGCGGCAGTGGTAAATAAAGACAACGTGTGAATTGTCCGATTTTTTCCCCGAGTAATGTACATATTTAGATATTTAGATCTAACTTCCATTTTAGCGGAAATACATTTTTAAAAGAATATAGATAAATGTACCGGTACAAGTGAGTGTGAATAAGTATTAGTAAATTTAAAAAAAAAGCAGTACATTACATAAAATTAAGGTGTAGTTTCCTGTCGTTGGATACTTCAAAGAGAAGTAGAATATTTTTTTTCTCAGTAAATTAGTATTAAGAGAAAATTCCCCGCATACATTACACACCTTGATTTTTTTTAGACGAAGATTTCGGTCAAAAATACGTCATGTAAGCGGGTAAATACGGTAACGTACGTCAAGTAGTAGTCCGTCCAAAAACCATAGTTAACGATTCATACCATACTATTTACATCATACAGTTGATTGATTGATTGATTTACATATCACTCCGCTTAGTCGCCCCCACCACAGAACTTAATTTGAACCCATTACCACACGCCCAGAAAGCGCGTGTTAACTTCTCGACCAACTGGGGTCTTCCTATCATACGAAAATCAATGAATCGTGCTTGTATGATAGTCATTTAAGCTCTTAAACAACGTTTCAACGCAAATAAACTTCCTTTGAAAATACACAATACATGAATAAAGAAAGAAAGAAAGAATCGCAAGAAATGAAGGTTCGTTTGCATAATTCTTATTTATGTTTTTAAATATATTATTTTGCTGTTGTTTGCATTTTATCAATAAGTTTTGCATAATGTTTGTTAATATTTGTGTCAAAATATGATTCAAATAAATATTTTAAAAAAATATAGTGATATTAAGTTCGTTTTTATTCTTTTGTGTAGTCTACAACCTTTAGTGGTGATTCCTACACCTCGATGCCCGAGTATTGTATTTTTCCTCCTTTTAAAATTATTTAAACAAACGACATCAGTTTTCCCATCCTAGTGCGTATACAAGAAATTTCAATACTAGTCATGTATCTGTTAAGGATCCAGCATCAAATCACTAAGCTTTTAAGATGTAGAATTGTTCACACTATGCGATGCATTGGAATTCAGTAAATGATAGGAATCTTTCGTTTTTTTTTTTTTTACTTATCTACTAGCTTGTTTACCTGCCTAAACGTGCAAAGGCAAATGAAACCCTCATATCCTTCCATATATGCAAGCAAAACGGCTGTGATGTTTGGGGGTTTGCATAATGAGTTAGGATGTGTTAATATCAGAGAATCATCCTAGAGAGGGAGTTAAAATACTTCTCCAGGTTTAACATTTTTGGACCAGACATGGTCTACGAGCTTCCTCTGATCATGTGGAGACGTGAAATGTCTGATGCAGATTAGTCCAACTATGTGGATCTGCAAAGATGTGATGGATTTTGAGCTTTATGTATACAGGGAAACTTGGTTAATTCGAAGATGTAGGAACATTAATAATAATAATAATATTAAAAAGAATTATGTAGAAATTAGGATTTTAAATACGTCCATTTCATAATAGATGGAGAGTTAAAATAT
>JAGDQP010026211.1:1023-26142 GCA_022664845.1 Lepisma saccharinum
AAAGTTTGGAACTTTACGAACGAGAAATTGAAAATCCTTTGCTATTCCCGCATAAATATATGTACATGAGAGCTACAAGCGGGTACGTAACGAATCCTTGTTAAAAAAAAAAAAACTTCCTTGCGTATGGTAACTAAATGGACTTACTTATTTACATTATTAACATGTTTACAACAAGAATCGAACAACTCTTATTTGAGTCCTTCCGAATGCTGAGAAGTTGCTAGTACTTCTTAATCCCATCGGGGAAACAAATTTCGTTATCGCGTAAGCTTCATTGTGTTACTCTGGTTGTAATTAGCACAGAACAATAAATTAGGGCTCTACTTTTGTGTGTGTGTGTGGAGGGGAATAGAAAGACCAAGCGCCAAAATTATCTCGTCCGAAAGGGTTAATAAGGAACTTGTACTCAAAAGAGTACAAGGCTGGGCTCTATATTTTAAGAAATGCAGATCACGACATGGGACCACATTCAGATTCACTTTATGGTTCGCAAAATATGTAAAACTGAATTCAAAATTTTAAGGTCTTTAGGTAACTTTGGGCAAGGCCGTCAAAATATGTGAAATTTACAGGTGAGATGTAACATTTCCGATGTGTGAAGAAGTGTTGAAATGCAAGATATAACCAATTTTCGAGTCATAGAGGTGTGAAATGAGAGTGACGACTACTTCTTGTGCGTTGAGGGCAAGCACATGCAGTATGTTCTAAACGCGATGTACATCACGTATAATGAATTAATAATACCCGACTTGACTTTAACAAACCCCTTTTCAATCGCCTGAGGTTCTTTCCGTGATTTTGTCGAAAATCACATATCATTCATAACACAAAGTGCGCCATAAATATTCCTTCGCAGACGCCATGTTTATTATGTGTTGATCAACTCGAGTGTGTATTTAACGAAATTATAATGACACCGTTTCTCTCAACACTTTTTGGACTGCTGCTCGTTGGTAGGTGTTTATAGAGCTGCCTGAGTTAATTATTCGCAAGGAACTATATATGTGCTTCAGTAGCTGACGGAAGCTGCGGGCCATAAAGTAAAGTTTATCCCCACATTCTTACTGACGACACCGAGAAGACCACATTTAAGTGGCCAACGTGGCTGTAATTGACAAAAACTATCACACGTAATTATCCAATATGGTCTGAGAGATAGAATTGTACATATCAAATTATTATTTATGGTGCGAGAACATAATTATTGTTAATTACAGTCATGTTGGCGCGCAGATGTGATCATTTCCGTGCCGGCCAGTAAGAACATTTAGCCATGCTTGTCTTGATAAGCACGTGGTAGGCGTAACCTTGTTTCTTGGTTACTGCAACTACCATGAACATAGTTGCAATAACCCTTCCAAGGTTACATCTACCAAGTAGGATCAAGAAAATAGGTTAAATCAACCGATTTACTTATTTGCAGTAAATGATTAGCACAGTTAAAGTAACTTAGAAACTCGGTTGGCTTAACCCAGTAAGTTAATCGCTGCAACTGATTGCTAGGTTAAACTAACCGAATGCAGTTAGTTATCATAACCCTTCAAAACAACCTATCCGCAGGGTTAAATCAACCCACTGGATTAAACCTTTTCAGTTGGGTTGCCGTAACCTTGCACTTATTAAGCTCTATATTTACCAACTCACTCGGTTAGATCAACCTTTTTTTGGGTTACTAGTAACCTTTTATTTTTTTCCGTGAAGTTAGCGTATGCGCACCTGTTTCCTCACAAAGTGGGGGTGGCGGTTCCAGAGCTAATTCTAAATGTTTACAAGTTATAAATGTAATCCCAAAGTCCAGTTTCCCGTTCAGAAAGTTACATACAGAGATTTATACCAATTTGTGCACGTAAAAATAACACAATATTTTGAAAACTTTTGAAGCTAAGGTGGTACCTGATGAATTTATTTTTCAAAAAAATGCTTTCGCAGGCTTATTTAGGAATGCGAGATGGTTATGGAGTAGATCTGGGAGGATCGACATGGATCTCACGTAGATTGACATTACTCAACAAGGTATCTAGAACGACGATGTGGGTATGGGGTAGATCTGGGTGGAACGACATGGATTCCACATAGATCGACATCGGTCTCCCAGGGAAATAGAATAATGATATAGGTACGAGGCAGATCTAGATGGACCGACAGGGATTTACCTGACACCAACGCTGATCTGGACTGATCCGAATGGTACCCACGCATATCGACATTGACACCTATGGATCGTCATCGTATTCCCAATGTGGGCCAATCTTGGCAAAAAGTTTGCCATTCAACCTCGATCGACGTGGACACCGATGTCGATCCCACCAAAAATCTCATATAGATCGACATCGGCCAATCAAGTGTGCTACTGGGGTGTAGTCGGAAAATACCGTATTTTTGAGGTCCTCCCGTTCGCTCCCACTTTCTTCATTCCACCAATTCTTCCATTATTATTCATTTCGCTAGGCCGAAGTTACCTAAAGGCCTGTAAAATTTCAAATTCAGATTCATTTTAAGAGCCCTCCGTAATCAGGTTCCATCCGAAATGTAATTATAAATAATGGTATTTTATATATTTGGCTAGATATTACTCAAACATATCTATCAAATAAAGTAATGTATAATTTGAAGATAGTTGCTATCCTAGGCTATGCCGTTCTAAGTCGATCTTCAAATATCCCGGGTAAAAGAATTGGTTTGAAAATCCGAAACAGTTCATTTTATAAATTCCAATCAGAGTTAGGTCACGTTTCAAAATTTCAGTATTGCTGTTAATTTTTTCGCTATTTTTTCGCGATTACCAGTGTATCTTAAGATGAAGAGAGCCCCTAAATTATTACTTTAAAAGAATGTGTATATGACGATAGGCTAATCGTGTTTTATGAACTTTATAATGTGTTGTGTGTGTGTGTGTACATGTGTGTGTGAGAGAGAGACTACTTTTTATTTGTATTTACTTTCTAGAAGAACTGCAATGAACTTCATCAAAAAAAAAGAGTACGTACAAAGAAAGAAAACTTACATGATGGTACAATAATGCCACTTGGGTTTTTACTTTCAATGTTTCTACAGTTGGTATAAATTGACGTATAGTTGTGATTACATGAATTAAAATGAACATGGAAATAAATAAGAAGATTTAACAGCAGTGTCCCAAGTACCACTTACGAAATGCATGCAGTGAAAAACATAAGACATACACCAAATAAATGTAAATAAAATGGCAAAAGATATAAAGTCTGAAGCCCCTTCCCCCTCCTTCCACTTGCCGACGCCCTTGCATGAACCATTCTGAAAAAAAATCTTTGGTGTACAAGGAAGAAGTTACTTGAGATTCTCCAGTTGAGCTTCAGTCAGATTTTTTTCCTTCTGGATAAATAATGACTGGACCAACCCACTTTTGTGGATGAAGGGTGGGCTTTCTATCACCTTGCAAAATCTATATTCTTCTAATCTTCTAAGTCATTTTGAATTTAAATGTCATTAGTTCTGTAGAGTCTACACATCGACATCAAATGTTTAATAATTATAATCTCATGTCTATCAACAGTCGTGTATATTTCAACACCGTATTGTTCCACCCAATTAGAAAAAGACACAAAATCGTTTTCCACAGTTTCAAAACCTTGAATGGTTTCTTCTTCTTCACCTTTGATGCCAATTTCATCCCATGTGTAAGGCATGTTTGTGGTGAACTCTTTTAATCACACCACAATCGGCATCATTTAGCAGAAAACTGTGACCTGTTCTCATGTATCTTTGTTTGAAACACCTTGCTACATTGCTGACAAGAATGCATCCTACCATAGCGATTTTCAAGTTCCTATTTTGTTCTCCACAACTGTCCAAATATGTTACAATATATTTCACAAGTCGTTACTTCTTCTTGACAATACTTCTATTATATCATATATGCTTACTCTTATCACTTCCAGCATCGCTGTCCCTGCTCATGCCATGGGTGCTTTGTGGAGGACAAATACCGTGTGCGTGGGTTTTCTCGGGGGTGCTCCCAATTTCTTCATTAGACCAATTCATCCTATCATCATCCATACGACCTGAGCGATAGTTGCTTAAAGACCTTAAAATAAATTCAAATTCAAAATTTCTGGATCACTGAAATCAATGCAAACTACCTCAGAATTAGCCACTTCGATCAGCTACTGGACGTGACCCACTGAGATATTAAACAGCAAATTCCTACTTCTTAGAGGTATGGCACCAGAAGGCAGATTAAGTCATATTTATGGACGTGATTCATATTTTTACTGACACATATGCCCTTGAACTATTAGACGACGTACATATTTTCAAATGCACGAATAGTAGACATTATCCACTTTTTTACTCAAGGCTGAAATAGAATTCAACATCTGGGCATAGCACTGATTGGAACGATAATGACTGTAACAATAGAAGCGTTATTAAATGGCGAGCGGACGGAGGAAAGTTATTTGTCATATAGTGAAGATGGGATTGGGAAATGGATGGAAGGGAAAGGGGAGAGGGCGCTGGAAGACACGTCCCTGGGGCGCCTAGACGCATAAATCCGGCCTTATCTACAGAGAAGAGAAGATTAAAGATAGGTTCTATTACATACCATTAGACCCACTTAAATTTGGAGAAAATGCAATTTTCCGGACAATTATTTACCATTAATTCCCAAATATAAATTTATAAATTCCTTTTAATATAACCAAACCTAGTACTAACCTAGGTTTGCCTAACTAAGCAATTATCGATGCAAGGATTTCGAATAAAAGAGTCCTTGTTATGAGTTTGATATGTAATGGTGAAAAGAAAGTTGGGTGTCGCCAATCGCAAACCTGTTATACGAGCTTCTGAAGCAAAAATAAATTTAACGTATAGTTTCACACAGGACCATTTCAAGTGAAATTATCGAAATCATCAAGAGATCACCTCAAGCGCGCCGTGGTTCCAGTCTCTGTTTGGTTCAATCATTATCAGGTGAGGAAGAAGATATGGTTTTTGCTTATGACATTCTCGAGGCAGTAATATTCCCAACTGCGAGAAAGTGATTAATGAAAAAAAATCTAACCTGACTTTTGTCAGCTATGTCAGTGAACTATGTGTATGTAACATTTCAAAATGTGTATATATATAAATCTAACCTGACTTTTTCTAACATAACCTAACTTAATATAATCTATTTGAATGCAAAGAAAAGAAGTTTTACAAAAAGAGATAAAATGCACTCTCGCTGGATATCGAACACCTGCATCCTGGGTAATAATTTGACGCTTTAACCACTCCACTAAGTTGTCAACTTATAGCCTAGAATTTAGCAATGAGTTTTGTTGATCGATAATTGAGCACAATTCTAAGTGATTTCACTGTCTTCTCGACACATGGAGTACTTGAGACAGTCCTCAAGAAATGGTTGCACGATAATTCTGTGACTTTCTCGTATGCTCATCAGAGGTAACATTACTAGCAACCTGGTCAAAAATAGTTTTTCTTTTTCAACTGGTGCCATTTTGGATTTATGGGTGAGTATTTCGGGGAAAAGGTTCCTGTGTACACATAGAAAGTTGTAATTTGTAGTGTTGTAAAGTACACACGTTAGGCTTTCAGAAAATGTATGCATAGGGAAGACAATCTTTTAATCAGAAGGAATTACTTTTAATTGCTCATAAAATAAAAAAAAATAGATGTGAAACCACACGTTAACGATTGTGTTCGAAGTATTGACAGAGAGGATTCTGCCTCGATGAAACGAAGTCTTAGTTGAAAGTTTTTCTAAGATCTAAATTTTGTAATATTTACGAAAAATGCAAATTCAAGTTTAAATATTTGAAGAGGGCAAATTAAAAAAAAAATTGAAATTATAAATTTAGATAATCTTATTATCACTTAATAAAACCAGTATATTTCATTTTGTGATTCATTATGGTGTTCAGGTTATAAGCTCTGTTCAAGATTGATATAAATTGACAATGCGTAAAACAACCTAACAAGTATGAATCGTTCACAGCACTTAGTTCCACATTAAGCACTATATTCACTTGTAAATAATTTCAAAATTAGTTTTAATTTTTATGTTGCTATGTTTTCACAAATAATCTGGTGTATGGTAAATGTTAAAATTATCAGAAAAATCTACAGTTCCCGTGACCGGGAATCGAACCCACATCTCCGAGTTGCGGGCTAGGTATTCTATCCATTACACGGCCAGTTCTACGTGTATTTTAGAATTTCAGGGGATACATTCCTTCTCCTCATTCTCATCATCAATATAGATCGCTTGTTGAACAATTATCGGTTTGAATGGAGAGAACCAGAGAGGTTAAATATAGGATATTCTTTAAATATATTTACCTTTAATCGAGCACATAAGCTTCAAAACAGGGCGTAACATACTGCTTAACACGTTATGTTCCTTTCAGTAGAATTGAGGGAAGTCGCAAGGACTTTGAGGTCTTTAGACCGTCAAGGCTATTTAATCGAAAAGATTCGGAGAACAACTGTATATGCTCTGCTAGTTGCTAAGCTTTGAAAAAAAAACATCTGTAGAAATTTATTTCGTTGTATATTTTATTTCAAGATAAACATGGATACTCTATCTTTTTAAGACCAGCGCCACCAACGCTCTATGTATTCAACAATATCAAATGCTGGATCTATTCCCTGAAGGAGAAAACCACATAACTTAGAGGGAAGCAAAACAAGATCAATATTTTCACCTAAACCTAAATCCTTAACTTTGTAACTCACATGCCCAATTTTTTTAATGTGCTGATTACACAACCAAAACGATGATACATCTTTCGGATTTCTCAACGTGTCACCTTCACATATCGTGAAAGTTTTCAGCTCTTTCGAGATGAGTGAATGGCTCAATGATAACAAAGCATTACTGCCAGTACCGGTAGTAAGTTCTCCTAAATTTACATCATGCAAGTTAGTGGCACTTTTGAAAAGGAATTCAGCAGCTTTGAATGTTACCGTAGTGCATAGATCAACATACTTTAACGTTGAAATTGGAACAGGTTTGTATTCTTCTCCCCACAATAAGGCTTTCATCTTAAAGCCACAGTATTCCTTAATCTGGAATTTTTCTAGATTTGGGCATTGCTTTAAAAACAAAGATATATGAATTTTTGGAACTTCAAACGTGCGCGTGAGACTTAAATTTCTTAATTGTGCACCGAAATTGGAGAGATAGTTGGCAAATCCGTTTTCAGGAAGGGCAGCAATTGGTACACTAAGATGTGTAACAGAATTTGCACATATCAATCTAAACATCCTCAATCGGTTCTCTGTTAAATAGTTCATGTGAACTGCATGCAAATTCCAAGTTGGAAGCTCAGTTTCATTGCCTTGATTTTGTTCACAAATTTTATATACTCTGTCAAACAGTTTCTCCATTCCAAAACCAACATCTTTTAAATTGTCGACTAAAACTAATAATGTTGTTAAACCTTTCTCAGTAATATTGGTACCAATCAGTCGAAGAGCACGTAAACTCTGACAAATCTTTGCTCTAGTAACTGTCAAGTTATATGATACAATTTCTTCGTTAGTATGATTCAAATGTTTTATGTTATTCCCAAGAATGGACGGGTAAAACTCAAGGAAGCGTTGATCCATTTCTCCATTGACAGCAGCTATTTTGGTTTCACTATTCACGATCTGTGTGAGGTGACAGATACCATGATCCGTAATTTCTTTGCTGTAAGACGCGTCCAAGAATCGAAGGTGATCACAAGATGTACCAATTACTTGAAGCGTCACGTCAGAAAGAAGGCGAGGTAATTCCAGATGAGTGAGAGAATTATTGCTTGCAAGCAGATTACTCAGTGACTCATTAATCTTCTTTACTTTCCGATCCTTTGACGCTGAGAGAGGCAAGGCCAATAGTTTCAGGTTCTGCGTTTCACTAAGGACATCGAATATATCACCCAAGATGAATGCAAGTGTTCTTTCGTCTTGCCATTTATATTCTAAATTTACATAGTCAATTCGATCCATATCTGATGATACTAATACCCTGGTCAGAATCAAACAATCAATGTTTTCTGGATAATTGTTGTCGAAAAATTTGTTTTTCGAAACAGACGATAATCCCTCAGTAAACAAAAGAAATCGAACGTTGACAGGAAAGGTTTGGAAATATTCTCTTAACTGCATCATTTTCTTATCTTCAAGATGCGATCCACACCTCTCGCCATGCATATAATTAGGTGTTATTAATATGTCTGTGATCAAGTTTATAATATTATTACACAGTAGATGCTGCAAAGATCTGGGTTGTTGTACTTTCACTTCTGGACTTTCAACAAACATTGTTTTGTCGTTTCTTCTGGGTATTTTCCCTTTCCTGTTGGTCCTCGAAGCTGAACTTTCTTCTTATTCACTTTTCTTCAAATTATGCAAATGCAAGATATATAAATATCAGGTAGCCATTTCCTGTGGCGTAATTCTCATTGACTGAATGGTGTGTGACGTCTCTTGGAAGATACTGTAGCTTATAAGCAGCTTAATATAAGCACGATGATCGATATGTTAGGCATTCACTGAAGATTTGATTTATATGATCATTTTTTTAAATACTTCAAAAAATATTGCTTCAAATGGTTCCCAGACAAGATGAAGTGCTGTGATTGTTACACTGTTTTTCACTTTTTGTCCAAATTGATGTCTTTTAATTTTCATCACCTTCATTCACTACAATCACGCGCTCTACAGGTATTTGTAACAACTTCTTAAATTTCATACGTAATATTACTTTTTCGATGGCACAAAATCTGCAACGTGACGTCATCAGGGCTAACATTTCTCTGAATCGGGCCCCTGATACAAAGGCTGTAACACCTCAAACTGCACAAGGATATCTATCATAGGTGGCCGTTTTAATTAACTTCCATCGACAGTGGTGCGATATTTCCACATTCAATGCTATTCTTGAACAGATACAACATGAATTTTAAATTGTCAGCATCCCCGGAGAGTCCTTCTTGGAGGAGTGACCGCTTTCCAACTTCTACTAGCGAACTCCACATGCATGCGTGCAACTAAAGCATCTGACGCGGGTGTGGATGCTACGGTTTCTATCCATTGAATACATTTACCGCGGATCGGAATATGTATAAGAGAAGAAAGAAGATAGGAAAACACGAGAAGAGTTTTCTGGAAAGAGGGCAAGAATCAGAATATGCATGGATATACATTCTGTAAAAATTCCTGCGTCGGATTGTAGCGGTCCATTTTCGCTTGGTCGCAACATATCTTACCCTCTCTCCCTTTTTTTGTGTGTCTTCTTTTTCGTTTTTGTTCGTGCTGTGTCGATGATATTTTTCGTCTTCGGCTTTCTTCAAAGAGTTTTATTTGTCCAGATGACAATGAAGATTAGCCATTCATTTTTTCTCTTTCATTGTTAGTGTTGGCGGGATTTTATCTTTAATTTTCTTTCTCATTTCATTACTTAATATTTCTTGCATATTTTATTGCCTTATTTCCTCAACAAAGTTTCTTCCGTTTAAAATCTTCAAAAACAAACAAAAAGATCTGATTGTTCCAGATTCTTCATGGTAGCAGCTGAAAATTGATTTCTGCATTGGTGTTTTGCATCGTCCAATATGGATGCCCTCGGAAGCGTGCCACGGAAAATATTTGTGTGGTTAAGCAGCGCGTGAGGTGTTTTTTATTACATATGTGGTGTGCAGTGGGGTTTGACCTCGTGGACTTGCCTCCAGAGTAGGTTTGACCACGTATAGTTAGGGTAAGCTCCCTTTTTGCAACAGGGCCCCGCGGGCCCCTGGTTGGCTGAGGAGTCTACTACCTACTTTCGTTTACTGGAGCAGCCCCCGTGGGACATTACAGGATCTAACAACAATTAAATTTAAATTAAAAATTTCAATTTACCTGGTAAACCACACATGCAATAAGGTTGGAGAAACCAAAGTGAAAATATTTATTTACTCTAAACTGTTTACGCATCGTGTAAGCATTGTTTCTATTATGCAAAGCATACACACATTCACTCATCGAACACACATGGAATTACAGGGTCCTTCTTCTGTGGGTATACCTGAAAAGAGTTGAAACTTTAAGAAACCTGTTGTACTTCAACCAGTAAACGTGTGAAACAAAAACTTGGGCAGCTTAACATATTAATTTTAGTGAAATATGAGTCCATGAAGTTGTCATTTGATGACTGGCCAATATAGTTCAAAAGAACACCGCGTGTGTTGGAGAAAGTATACGAAATGGAAAAGTAACACTTGTTATAACATGTACAGTATAAAACCTCTACATGTTTCCTGCTTAAAGTCATTCTAAGACGAAAATACTGTATATGTTGCCACATTCCATGTTGGAATTAATGAAGCGTATGGCCGACGTATTATTGCTGAAACAGTATAGCTCCGTAACAGAATGGCTAAAGCAACGGACAAGAAATCACAAGATTACAGGTTCGAATCCAATCACAGACAAGTGAAAATATTTTGAACAATAAATGAAGACGATCTGGGTGGAGTTACTGGTCTTCCACCAAGCGCCTCCCCAGGTGGCGGATAAGGGAATACCGATCAGATATGGTGGGTACCGGTAATATTCCGGGGCGGACCAAAACCAGTACTGCTGCCTTGCAGTTAGTAGAGGGAACTACAAAGGCTAGGGGAAGATAACCCCGAACAAAAATATCGTGCTGAGGGGAAGCAGGATCACCATTTCCACTCAGGGGCTGAAAATGAACGACATCGGCAAGGCTCAGAGATGGACAGAGGACGACATCTTGGATGTCAAGAAATAGTATCATATGGTTCATGGATTCTCCTGGGGTAAAATATTCCGGTGGTAAACTAGTCTTTCATTCGGATCTCCGGTAGGGACTGCTGCAGAAGGCTCCAAGAACAGGATTAAAGAAAGACCTTAGAATAGGAACGTGGAATGTATGATCGTTATACAAAACGGAAACTCTTTAGGTGGCAGTAGGCGAGACTAAGAAGTACAAGCTGGAGATATTAGCTATAAAAGAAGTCCTGTTGGAGGGTCAAGATAGCATTCGACAGGGTAAGTACAATTTCTACTACGGGGGAACACGGTCTCACGATTTCGGAACAGGATTCCTCATTAAGAACAATATCCTTCCGGCGGTTCAGAATATAGAGTTCGTAAACGAACGCCTATCGTATGTTACGATACGTACTCGATGGTGTAACAAGGTTTTAATAAATGTCAACGCTCTGACCGAAGTGGCTAATGATACATTTTACGAGGAGCTAGAAAAGTGTTTGACCGATTACCGAAATATAATTTGAAAATTATGTTGGGTGATTGCAACGGTAATGTAGGGAAGGAGGAAAAATATAAACTCACTATAGGTAAATACAGCCTTCACGAAATCACCAACAGCAATGGAGAAAAACTGATAACTTTTGCGATCTCGAAAAAACTACTAGTAAAGAGCACGTACTTTGAACACAAATATACATGGGTATCCCCGGATGACAAAACGCTCAACCAGATCGATCACGTATTAGTAGATAGACGAAGACACACCAACATAATGGATGTTAGGTCGTCAGTTAGTGATCACAAAAGCAAGGGAAAATTTATGCATCGCGAACAGAGAAAGCAAAGGAACAAAACAACTTAAATTCGAAGTTAAGCGATTAGATAATTGAAACGTAAAAGCAGACTACCTACTCGAAATCTCAAATAGGTTCGAAATCTTAGCCGAGTCGAGTAGTAATAAAGATGAAAGTAATAGTGAAATTGATATAAGTAAGATGTGGGAGGCAATTCGTGATACAGTGAAGGGCACAACGAAGAAACGTGTAGGTGAGAAAAAAAACACCAGAAAAACAAACCTTGGTTAATGCGTAAACTTCATGAGGAACGAAAAGAAACAAGACAGCGATGGCTAAGTAATAAAAGCGAAGCAAATACCAACCACTACAGTAACGCGAAACGCAACGCCACACGCGGATTCCGAAACAAAAAGCAAGAATACATGACGCAGAAGATTCAGGAGATAGAGAATAACGGGAAGACAAATAACATACGAGATCTCACCAGGAATAGACAATATTCCAGCGGAATTAATTAAAGCGGGAGGAACAGCACTAATCAAGAAACTTTAAAAATTGATAAACGCTATATGGAGAAAGAAGGAGCTTCCAAAGAAATCGAAAACGTCAATAATAGTTCCGGTTTATAAAAAAAGGTGATAAATCCGAGTGTAGTAATTACTGCGGAATCTCGTTACTCCCAACGTGTTACAAAGTATTGAGGAATATGCTATTAGCTCGCCTAACCGTATACGTAGATTAAATAATTGGAGATCACCATTGTGGATTTAGAAGAAATTGATCCACGTTGGAACAGATTTTCACCTTGAAACAAATCTTGGAGGAAAAGAAATGAGGAGCTCCAAATCAAAACGCGCTAAGTCCATCCGCAGTGTATGTGCTTTCTGATGCGGATTTTCTATAAATCGCCAGTGCTGAAGTGATCTGTGCTACCCATTCGGTTCAAAATTTTGACGACCCTTCTAAACAGTATGCGTCACCACTGAAACGAGGGATGAAGTTTGCCAGCGTACCAGATGCCCCAGCACTACCCTTGGCAAGTCGAATCACCGATGCAAAGAAAGCTGACGTTGCAGATCTTCTGAAAAAACGATTCGGAGATCATTGGAGACGTGAACCTGTGCTGCAGTTCTATATTGACGCAATGGATGTTCAGCCTGCAAGTTGTACTGAAAACGAAGTGTGTCCGAAATCGACTGCTTGGAACAGGAAGTGGATATCGTTTGGAACACAACACGAAATTGAGAGCGTTACTGCAAAGCATATTAATGTGAATGTGTATTCTTATAGCAAAAGTTCATTGTTTTTAATTATGTAGTATGTATGTTCGTTTTATGGCGTGTAACCATTTAATATTCGCATACAGAGAGAGAGACAGAATTATACTTCTACATGCCTCATACACTGTTTTGTGTACCATTGTAAATACAATATGCTCAAATGTATTTTTGTATTTCATTTATGGAGTCTCAGATATATCATTTTCGATGTGTTTGCATCAAAATGCACTTTGTTCAAAATGTTTTTAACAATAACTCGGCTATTACTGAAAAACTGATTTTTGTAATCATGCCATCTCAGCTTGTAGTACTGTAATTAACATATAACATTAACAGTTTACTTAAATCCGTGACAGCTTCGTAGCGATTAGTATTTCTGCTCTCTTGAAAAAAAAATATTATGGACTCAGCGCTTTTTGCTTTGGAGCTCCTCAAATGGGAATACAATGGGACTGTTCACCATCTATTCATTGATTTTAAAAAAGCATACGTTTCTATTAAAAGGGAAAAGTAATACAGTATTCTGGTACACTTTTGAATTCCAAAAAAAACCTTGTTCAACTTGTGAAAATGCGTCTCAGTGATGGGTAGGTAATAATATGTCAGATAGTTTCAAGATTCGCAACGAATTGAAACAAGGTGATACCTTGTCACCACTACTGTTTAACTTTGCATTAGAATATGCGATTTTAAAAATAAAAGAGGACAAAAAGGGACTAACGTTGAATGGCTTGAATCAACTGTTCGTGTACGCGGATGATGTAGATTTAATAGGGGACGATGTAGATGCACTACAAAGCAACACCGATGTCTTAGTAGAAGCGTGCGATGAGATAGGTCTATAATGTGACTTTGTTGGCGAAGTCATGCAAATTTTGAAGGACGTAGAAAGCCAGATAATTCTTACATCAAAGAGAATTGATTTACTGTTGACCAATTGCATCGAATAGATGGTTACGTTCGTTATACAAGTATAACAACATAAAACTTGAAGCGCATAGAAATTATTTCTCCAAAGGAAGGTCCTACGTGTTTTTAAGTAACGGTATTGTTGGAAGAGAATCTCTTCAAGAAACAAGTTTGCATCATATTTTAAAGATCGTGTCCGCAATTATAGAAACATTTTTTTATTTTCGTTTATTCCTTTGATATGTATGCGAGTCGGTGTCTAT
Source organism: Lepisma saccharinum (assembly GCA_022664845.1). NCBI lineage: Eukaryota > Metazoa > Arthropoda > Insecta > Zygentoma > Lepismatidae > Lepisma > Lepisma saccharinum. Next base: position 15,019 of record JAGDQP010026211.1, read on the forward strand.
CGTTACCATGACAACAGTTTGGAGCGTTCGGAAACTACAAAGGAAGCGAATTTCACGAAAATAACTTTCAGCGTTAAGATTGTGCATTTCGTGAACTTTGTTATGCATTTCCAAACAAGTCAAATGCTTTCTGGGTTTCATCTGGAAAGCCTTCTGATAGCAATGTTAGCAGAGCCGTGACTATTCTAAAACCTTCGGAAGTTCATTCATCATTATTAAACCTTCAATCTGAGGACTAATTGACGGAATAAAATGGAGTGGAATGTACGCTACTGAATTGCGATTAGCAGTAACTTCGACAACGGACGGACTGCTAGAAATGCAAAACGCCAACAACGTCCCACTGAAAAATGTTGAACAACTATTCAAAACATCATACAATTCTCAAAATGTCATACAATTATATGTGAAGGAGATTTCACGAGAATCGTCTCAGCTTGGAGATAGATTGATCATGGCAACACTGTTAGACAGGAAGGTGTACCTAGTTCTTGAACACAGATAACAATTTACGTTGTGTCAATACGTGCCCGCATTAATAGTAGGGTGGTTGGGTGAACACGAGTGACAATTACACTACTGCAACCTCCAAGTGGTGAATACTGGATCGTTTCTCTGGATATCAATCGATAGCTCTAAACCTCTGTTTTTTAACGCAAAATGGACACAATTCATCTAGTTTATACGGGGTTCCTTCGATTCCAAATCATTATATATACTTTGAAGGGTGTTAAACAACACCTCTAAGGTTCAAACAAAATAGAAAGTCATGAGAACATAACTTTGAATAATCACCGAAATGATCTAACTTTAACCTAAAGTTCGAAACTTTGAAGCCATTCCGCAGACTGAAGATATCAACGTAGAAGGCTGATACGCTAGTGTGGATGTAGAAAGACAACTTTTGAAACCTTGGGCGTTTTCTGATCTTAAGAAAGTTTTTTTCGGCCCAACCTGATGAACATGAATTGAGTGTGTTTGAAAACAAGGTTTTGAGAAAGTATATGGGCCAAAACGGGACGAGCTAATCGGAGAATGGAGGAGACTGCATAATGAAGAACTCCACACAATGTATTATAACGGATGATATAGGCAAGCTCGGATGAGAAAACAAAAAAATATGTTCAATCATGGTTTGTAAACGGTAGGAAAATAAGCCATTGAGAAGACCGAGATGTTCTTGGGAGGACACTCTTAGAAGGGATCTTCAACAGGTAGATGTTAATTGCGAAAAGTACCCACGATAAAATAAATATTACAAGTTAGGAAATTTTCGTCCCAGGAAATCCTCACTTCAAACATTCAATAATTAGGAACTGGAAAAGTTTGCTCACAAAAATATCAAAATTTCTCAAAAATGCCGAAATTTGTGGCCTAATTTTGCTCATAATAATATATTTCGCTTAAGTATATTGAAGAAAAAATTGAAAGAAAATATATAACGGTTATAATACGGAGTATTATAAGATGTATCTTTTTAAAATTTTGATAATGTTATTAGAGTTTGAAATATTTTGAAAAATGTTAAAAAGTGGGGGAGGAAGTAGACTTAAGTGTTCCATATTCGCCCAAGATCGCACCCTCGGCTATGTATGTTCTTCGATTTCAGAGTATACTGAATCAAAAAATAATACTTTTGGACGATGTTCATATTTTTCGCTTAATTTGCTCGTGCGAAATTTCGCCATCCCTATCTATAATGACCTATTATAGTGTTTATTTACGATTTCAGTATTGTGCATCATATTCTTAGATATCAACTATAAAGCAATGAAGGAAGGAAGTTAGTTCATGTTGGTAACCTTGAGAAGGGAATAGCAGGTCATTGCTGCAATTTTGAAATAATCTCGATACGTTTCTTGCTATTTTGTAGGGTATAGTATATGATTTTTATTGAATTGAATTCATTTTAAGGCCTTTAGGCAACTATGGCTCCGGCCGTATGGATGATGATGGGATGAATTGGTGGAATGAAGAAATTGTGAGGAAACTGGAGCACCCCGAGAAAACTCACGCACACGGTGTTTGTCCATCACAAAGCCCACATGGCATGAGCAGGGATCGATCCGATGACCTTTAGCACCAGAGATGAGTGCTCTATGATTTTTATTGTATTACAGTTTGAAATATAGAAACACAGCCAACTTTGTTTGCAATTTACCCCAGTGCGTTTACTCTATTTTCGCAAAATGGGATAAAGTGTGTATATCATAGATGTATGGTAGGCCGATAGTTTATTTGCTGCACATATCTTTTAATTCAGTTCCCTTACAGTCTTGCAAGGTCATTCAATTGTTTCAATTATCATGAAATTATTGAGCCAATGGAACGTAAAATTTTGTTAAAGATCTTTCAATATGTCTATCATTGTGTTACAGTAAAATTAAAATTGACATTTACTGTCAACCACATGATTAACAGAAGTGAAGTTAAAGAAAAAATAAATATATTTCTCACTCACTATATTTATTGCTGTGACAGATGTCGATTTGTAAATATTTAATTATATATTGGACAATTCACAGCACGTAAGATAAGAAACATTCTCACATGATAAGCAGAGAAAGGGAAGGAAATAGGATTGTTAAAAAGCTTGCTACATTAAAGAACTACATATCCCTTATGTGCTCTCACATACTTTGTATTTTCTATATTTTACTGATGTTAAAATTTGGTAAGACACTTAAGGATTTCATTACGTATCCATGTCAATCAATTTGTTCAGCTACAGTTAAAAAATATTAGGTGTTTACGTGTTATGCTTTACATCTAGTGGATGGATGAATTGAGCTAGTGGAATGTTTCTTGTGAAGTTTATACGTTCGTATAAACAAACACGCTTTGCAAGGTGAAAAGCTAGAATTTGGAAACTTTGCTAAAATTTATAACACAGTTATTAGGATTTTAGTACTTAGTAAGGCACCATTTTAAAATAAAATACGAAGGCACCATTTGGTAGCATAAGAACTATTTAAAATCTTTATTGTATTACGATTAATGTCCTACACAGAGAGAAATCCTTCTTTGTGGTTGGCAGAAACAAAATGTTCAAAACCCAAAACAAAGTTTTATTTGCTTTAGACAAAAGTTTGTTGAAACTGATCAGGGCCTTTCATAATTTGCCATTCTGGCATCGCAGTTTCAGATGAATCATAATAACAAAGTAAGAATACTGGGGTTTTGAAAATGCGACCGAAATCACACCAATCCATTGGAACGGATATCCCAAATCACGAAGATCTGGAATTCGGACCCCTTTCGATCCGGATATGGCCATCCATAATCCGCACTACATTCGAAACATTTATTTTTTAGTCCTGAATGAATTTCAGAAAGATTCCTCAATAAATAAATTTGAACTGAAGTACTTCCATTTGACTCCATCAGTGGCCTGACCCAAAATTGTCTAAACCATAAATGAATTCAGTTCAATAATTCGAAGTTAGAGTAACTAAGGCAGGAGGAATTTAGGATCCAGGAGCACGAGGTAAATTTAAGGTTCAATGAAGAAGAGAACACCAGTATTTGACTCATGGAAACCTACTGGTGCGTTCGTGCAGTAGAGATGTTTTAGACACTCACGATGGCGACGTTCACGTTCGAAAAACTGTGTGTAATATCCCTTATCTGCACTTGACGCCCATCGTAATTCATCGTCAGTTAATTGAGACATGCTGTAATGGTGTTATGCAAGTGAAAAAGGAGAGTTCGTGGGTTCTACAGTTCAAATAAAGCCGAATGTCGTTTGCAAACAGACGGCCTCGGTCGGGCACGCACCAGCTGGTCGGAAAACATGATTATGCCCCTGGAATAAATAGTTATTAGGGTCTGTACGTAGCAGCCTGCATGAAAACCTGAAAATGCGGAGAGTTTGCTCCGGATGGATTCCGCAAATGCTTCACGCGTAGCAATACTTCAGGCAATCTTCACACGTAGCAGCGGTATGAACGGTGCTGTCAATTCATCGGTTGTCATTATAGATGAGTAATGGATTCCGGATTTCACTTCTGAAAACAAACGATAATCGGTTCAACGGAAGAACGGGGACTCCTAAGGGTAAAAAATTTCAGGTCATCTCTAGTACTAAGAAAATGATGGTCATTATGTTCTAGAGCAACGGAGGCGTTATCTTTACACGTTGCATTTTCACAGACACAACAATGATGACTGGAAACGATATAAGTATTTTAGAGGAACGAAGTTTCTTCGATCAATGCAAGAAAAACGGCAAAGGTTGCAGTTTTACGCTTTCATCAAGACAATGTCCATTCTCATCGGCTGAATCTTGTTTGATTTTCTAACCTAGCGAATTTTTATTTTCTCCAACGCTGATGGATACTCTTCGGAAACACACGTTATTCTGCTCTAGCATAGGCGATTTTGCAGGGTAGTAAACAGACCCTATAAAGAAGCCTTTGCCGCGATCATACGTAGATAGATAGATAGATAGATAGATACATACATACATATAGATATATGGCTGTCACAGTACGGCCAGTTCTCTGACAGCCATAATTCTTAGTACATCCGAACAAAAACTGGCAAATTCTACTTTCTGATATGATTATTACATAACATATTTTTAGGTAGCAGGTTTTAGTTCATTCGATTTATTACCTAGATATTGCTTTAATTCTGCTTCGCTCTTAATTATGTAGTATGTTTCATATATGTTATTATATTTATTTAAGTATATGTAATGGCGTGATGTGTTTCTGCTAAGCACTTGGAGAGCCTTGACACTGATTGAGTCACTTGATATTTAATTATCTCAAATCTTCTTTCATCGTTTTCATTTTTTATGGCTCTTCTTTTGTTTTCGCTAAGTAGGACTTGCATCAATTGCATGTTATTTCGTACACACCTTGCTCTTGTTTAAAAAACAACTGGATTTTATAAAATAGTAAATCTGCAATGTTAGGTGCTACGTACGCACTGCATTTTCTTCGAATTTCTTAAATGATTTTCCCAGTTTTCTACTTATTTTGCGGTGTTGAGTTATGATTGCCACTCTGTCTTTGATTAGTCTGTTTTCTTGTTTTGGCTACTACTTAATGATTTCTCTGTTTTATAAAACCTTTTGATGTCTCCTCATCGTGTGTATTTCGTTACCAATTTCCAATATTAGTTTTATGTCATAATTGCCAGATAGTGAAAGTGAATAGGTTTTATAGCCTGTGGATTTCAAACTGAAAGAATGAATAACAATGTGATTTCTAAATGTTGGTATTCTGCTTCCAGATGAATACGAAAAATTCAGCATTATAGTGACACTACTGAAGCTTATAGTATTTTCAGTCATGGACAGTTATTTCGATGGAAGAAATTTAGTGTAATCAAATCGACATCTGAGGATTATAGTGACATATATTCATAGAATTTTAAGAGGAGGTAGAACAATATAATCCTCAGGTGCCCAAATCCAGCAGTCTTTATAGTTTGTGTTAAATGCTTCGTTTGTAACTGATTAGCGATGACCAATTATTTATGAATTGTGTCCGATTAGGAAAACATATATTTAGTTTCTATTTCGTAATCATTTGAAACAGACATTCACAACACTCAAGTTCGAATTGCTGTGGTGAAACGCTGGCTGCATCCAATTTACCAGCCTTTCAATCACTCCAGCTTTCTTTTAATTTTTAGCTCAATGTTTTTATTCGTTTGTTCCAAAAACGTTATACTAAGATAGACCTAGCAATGGCGCTGTTGCATCGACTAAACCGGAAGTTGCGCATTCAGCCATGTTATGGGTAGGTGTGTTTGATTACAGTAACAGGATGTCACGGACAGGTAATTCGCCCTCACATGATTATAACAACATTTAGTGCAGTTGGATATTCTTAAAGTAATTTTTATATTCCGACACGCATTGATATCGTCGCATGCATGAAGAGACGCTTGAGTCAACGCCCGGCGTATGTTTGTGTCAGTGCTGGACAATTCTGCCCGAGCGAGCTGGTAACATTGCATCGAGCGAGACAGCAGAAGACATCGCACGCTGCACCGGAGATGGAACATTAAGCGTGCGCCAGTGACAAAAAACTCTCATTGTACAAGTGTAATTACTTATATATACAAAACTTATAGTGCAAGAGGATCAGTAAGTTCTAAGGATTCAACGGAACACAAAAACAGGACGAAAAGCTGGAATAATTACTTCAAAGGAACAAGTAATGTATACCTCGTTTTGCTGGACGACTCGTACGCCGCACTGAAGGTAACCCTTTTCGTTTCTCTTAATTATAGACAACCTGTTGAAATCTAATTACATATTTGCAGTGACTATTTGCAAGCTTAAGAAAGGAATATATTTTATTGTGTCGAGTGAAATGACATCGGATTATGTGTAGCATCGTTGGATGTACGGATTGGTACTCCGGGAGGAAGGAATTCTTCACTTACCAAGAACCGTCATAAGGATAATGTAAGAATTACCCTGAAAATAACTGCAAATTCAGTTATAGTTATTATTACCATTCCAAATATCATCACGTCTTGTTCGGACATGAACTGTACCTTCCGCGCCAAGAATGAGAGTGGAATTACATTTCATAGGTAAGCATACAGTGACCGAGTTATTTAATATAACGCCCCTTACCAGTTTATGTACCTCGCATTGGAATCGAGCATAATTTTTTAGATTTTTGTAGAGTTTTAAAATAAGAAAAGCAATTGGTGGTAGAAGTCCTCTTTATAAGGCTTTTGTGTATTGACAATATCAAAGTGTATTTTGTGCAACAAATGTATTACCTGACTATTTTACTAATTGATTTCAATTTGTATGTAAAAGAACCAAACGGCAGCACAATAAGTGTCTTTAGATAGACTGTAATTATAAATGATAAAAGTTACTTTATCTACTCCAAATTTCCGCCAGCTACTGACCAATATTATACACAGTTCATTATTATAATTCTTGTTCATTTGACAATCAAGGGACTCGTTCAAATTAAAGTTGCTCTGAAACAGGCAAAGAAAATCGTTAAATAATCTTCACTGATAATTAACAAATCATCATTCTAAAATCTAGGACAAATTACTATTTGTTGTAGGTTAACGTGTACATGGTTCACAATTCCGATTCACTTCTCCAAATATCGGTGATCTGATTCTTAGATATCACAGATTCAAATCACCGATATTTGGAGTAGTGAATCGGAACTATTGAAAGATAATTATTCAGAAAGAGAAGTTATTAACCAAATAATGACACTTTAACTGGTAATTTAAATGGTGCATAAGATGTTTAAAGTAATCTAGTCTAACGAATCCCTTGATTGTCAATAGGAACAGGAGATATAAAAATGAATCAAATGAACCTTGTACTAAATCAAAAGAACCGCGTACGCGTTAAATTATAATAGAGCAATGTCGATTTGGTTGTATGTATTGTATCGAAGTCTCAGTGAAAAATATTTTTGAAAAAGAGTGGTGTAGACTGTAGAGTGTATAATATTGGTCAGTAGCTGCCGGAAGTTTGGAGTGGATAATGAACGAAAATAGTTTAACGCATATACGGTTTCCAGTTCCGATTCATTGCTCAAAGAATCAGCGATTTGAATCCGTGATGTCACAGATTCAAATCACCTATACTCGGAAGAGTGAATCGGAACTGGAAACCGTGTACGCGTTAAAATAATTTTGTTCGTTGAAAAAATGTTACGGAAACTCATAACCTCTATCTAAATGCGAGACTGGACTGACTGCTCCTATTGAAAACTTAATGAATATATGAAGCCAGTAAACGGAGAGGACATCTAATCTCGTTTGTTTACTTCCGGTCTAAACCAATGTGGACTAAATTTTCGGTTTACGCTTGAAAATCGTGTTATGTATGACGTATTTTCCTACAAAAATCACGGAAAGAATGTCGAGACATGTTATTTCAAATCAGGTTTGGTGTTTTCTTTTCATAAAATGCCATGCACATGATGTTTAACACACTCCATTTACTCACCTTTGCTCATTTCACACTTCCAGGGCTCGAATCTTTGTTGGATTTTGCGTTTTAACACTTACGTTTTAATACGTTGGAAATATTACATTCATCCCATAAATTTTAATTTTTTGCGGGCCATATAGTAAAGTGTTAACCTGATCTAGAAATATATAGTTAATAAGAGGCAAGATGTTAACACCCTATTTATAGCGAGTACAAGTACGCTTTACAAGTAATGAATTTTTCTGGAGTGTGTCTAGTAAAACGTACCCTATTTTTCTTACAGAAGTAGGTGTTGTTATACAGAAAAGCTGCCGCACTTATATTCGACTTTTTTCTTAGGCGAAGTACAAATATTGTCCTGTTGAACCATATTTTGCTAAAGGACGCTTTATGCTGCTTATCTTCTTGCAAATAATTTGGGGAAATGTAATCAACTGGAGTATACAATTATATTTTATTACTCATTGATTTATAAAAATAAGATAATTTATCCTCGTGCAAGTTACTTTCTTACTATGTTAGTTGTTTCTCAAGATAAATAGTTCATGAGTAAAATAAATCATCGACACTTGCAATTACTATTGATTTATGAAATATGTTGTACATGTATACATTCAATTGTGAACTTTGACGAATGTGCACTGTCACGTTTTGATTCTAGGTTCCCTTTCAGCAATGCCAAAGTTCTGAAAGAGTGAGTTCTGGTTCTAGGAAGGAAGAACTTCAAGTCGAGTCCAACAGGTGTTGTTTGTTAAGCTCATTTTGAAGAAAAATACTTTCTAAACAATATGTTAGCAAACGATGGTTAAAGGACGATGCCTACAATATTTGATCTTCCAGAAAACTTGGAAAAGGTACACTTGTGAACTAGGTTTCATTTGCTGTACGTAGTTATTAAACTTAAGATTTATCCACTATGACCTCAGTCTCCATGCTAGTTCTCTGTCTGTACTAAATAGATCGTGAAAAACGTTTTTCGATTTGGAGTACACTGCAGAAACAAACGCGAACCTTTAATTCGGGCGACACCTCGTTCGGGTAACTGACTTCCGATAATTTAAAGTTGGACTTTAGCTACTCTCCCACATCATTCTGTCAGTTACCATATTTAAGGGTAAGCTCAACATAATAATTGAGGTAGGAACGTAAAATAGTCACTTCAAGTTTCCTTTAACTTGCCTTTATGTTAGGTATGAGGGAAGCTGGCTTAAGGTACGTCATTATGCCATTCGGGAAAATATGTAGAGTTCGTTGTGATAAAATGTACAACTTATAAAACAACAATGAAATACTAATCATACATATTTACTAAACAAGGTAGAAAGCTTATTTCTTTAAAAAAGAGTAAATTATCTACTTTAGTAATTTTTAATCATATTACCTTTAGGTTAAGGCTCCATTAGTTACGCATACGATAACTTAATGTACTTTGAGCCGTCTTTACATTAGCTTAATCTTACGTTAGGAAAATATATTATGTCAAGTTATTACAGTATGTGCCACAATTAGAGAGAATCATGAAACTAATAATATGGGTACAACTTCTTTCCTTTTAGTGTTATAAGTATTTCATAATTCCGATTCACTTTTGCAAGTATCGGTGATTCGATTCCGTTCAGCATTTGTCGTAGAATCGATTCACCGTTAAGTAATGAGTTGTATACCTATAATTTTAATCGAAAAGAAAGGTCGGCGTGCATTCTCATCATTCTTCGAACTTTAGCGCGTGTAAAAGCTTCAGATTTTATGTAGTTTCCTAGATTTCATTATAAACTCTCCCAATCCAATGTAATCTAACATTTAAACGAAATTAGAATCGGCTGAAAGTAATTTGTGTACATTTAGTTAACCTTAGAATTACCCTAGAACCTTAGAATTAACTCAAGCAATCCTCACATAACAACATGGATTTATAAATCCGGGGCAGCTCCTAAAGACTAGTCTACAAGTATAAATATGATTATATACTTGTATTAATATAATAATGAACACACTAGTGTAAATAAACGCGTTGTAAAAGTTTATGGAATGTAGGGAACAAATACAGATTAACGCGTACATGGCAGTGCCTAAACAAGAAAGTCAAATTGCCTTTTAAATTGAAATTAACCTAAACATGTTCAAAATTTCAAAACACGTGCGCTAAGAATTTTTCTGTTATTCCATACAACCTACCTTCATCTTTAAAATTGAAAATCGCGATCCAAGTCGGATAGGCAGGCCTAATGCCTTACTGGAGTTAATAAGAGCGATGGCACAACAGGCTCCAGAGATGATAACGAAAGTACAGTATGTTATGCAAGACAATGTCGTTGCCGTCGCGTCGGCCGGTCGTGTTGTTTGGCTAAAACAGACGGAAGTCAAAGCAGTTTCATTGCATTTGAACAGTGTTTCTTTCAGGGGTGACCGGGACCACAGGTATTATCCCAAAGAGCACGAAAATACGACCATTGCCAGTTCAATAACTTCCCAGACCGGGTCATTTGTGTCACGTTTCGGAGCGGGTCAGGCAAGGTCACCGAAAGTGACCTGGTTTCGGCTCTTATTTTCCCCCAACACTGCTCTGTAGGTGGAAAGCCATTCCCCCCTCCCCTCCATATCTGTACTTGCTGAAATTCACAGAAAGAATGCTGGTTTAGAGCAGCAGATGTCGGTGGCAGTTTTGATTAAATAACTGCATGATACAATTGACCAACTAATTTATTAAAGGAAACCAATTTGTGATGATTTAACGATGTTTCTATTCGCGGAGCTTTGTATAACGCAAGTGTAAATCGATGCTTAAAGGCCATAAATAAAATTAAACAATTATTCAAATCATCATAGGAGGTGAAGAAGATCTCTGTTCTTTGTTTAACTCAAATAAATAAATAGGGGCCATGGTGGCTCAGTTGGTAGAGCGCTCACCTCTGGTGCTAGCGGTGGTCGGATCGATTCCTGCTCATGCCATATGGGCTTTGTGGTGGACAAACACTGTGTGCGTGGGTTTTCTCGGGGTGCTCCCGTTTCCTCCCACTTTCTTCATTCCACCAATTCATCGCATCATCATCCATACGGTCTGAGCCATAGTTGCCTAAAGGCCTTAAAATAAATTCTCTCAAATAAATAAATGTTGGAGGTAATTCTTGATATTTTAAGTAACAGAGTTGTTATTTTAAGTAAGTATTGTGTTTTATTTC
>JAGDQP010026212.1:0-26141 GCA_022664845.1 Lepisma saccharinum
ATATGAATGTGGTACAGTGGATGTATAATTATAGTAAGTGTATAATGTATGATGCTGGTTGTGACCTTCAATTTAAAATTATTTCCGAAAAAACTTCAAACTTTTCCGAATTACCCTCTATGAGGTTAAAAAACAACAATTAGACCTATTGTAACAACAAAGCATGATACAGAAGCGCTCAAAACTAATTGGTTTCAGTTTGCCTTGGAAATGGTAACTTAAAATATCTAAAAGAAACAGGTTCGTAATCAAAAGCTTAGCATTAAAAGGTGTTATGATCTCTTTCACGAAAACTTGAAATCTTATTTTATAAAAACGGTAATACAAGAATCCTCTCCTAACATTCTTGACCTAAATTATGTTTTATGTTCAAAATTAATACATTAGTCTTTTGAACTGTTTCTAAGGTTTCGTTCAAGAAAACACAAACGTGAATATACTTTCCATTTGTTATTTTCCCAAACTATACTAAAAATACGTCATATTTATGTAAATTAATTCAACATTAAAGTTACACCAAGGTTATTCCATTTTTAAAATCTCGTCCTTCTATAAAAAGTGATTGAAAACAATTAGACAGTTTCAGGATGTTTTTCTGGGAAAATTGTTTATTAATAATAAAAACTGTTTTAATTAATAAGTGATTACCATACTCACATAGTAAAATTATTTAAATAGCAAGAAATTAATCATATCTTTAGTATAAAATAAAAATACCTGGAATGTTTTTTCCTCGTATTTATGTTAAAAAGCTATACAATACTTTTATACTTCACTAAGGCAATATCTCACTTCATGTCTTTTGAAATAATGTCTGAATGTAATATGGTTCTGAAAACGGCAAGAACTTTTATAGTTCACTTGTACACTTTCATATCATTGTTACATTATATTAATAGAAAAAACACTTTAGCTTGGGAAATTCTTTAGCACATATTTCACTTACAGCAAGAAATTCTATAACTGTCTTCGATCACTTGGTTTGAATTCACCTTGTTCAATTTTAATATTTGTCACTCGCCTCATTACCATTAGTAAGTCTATTCCTTAGAGATACACGCAAAGCTTTTGTTATATATCTGTTCAATAACTGCTTGAGGTTATACAGCACACTAGTTTCTATTGGTAGGTTACATCTCAAAGTAGAGCCAATTACAAATGATGCTAGGTAATTAAATTGTCTTTGTTTAGGAATTCACTTCTTGCGAAGGGAACTATAATTTCTGCGTTATTTTCCATATTGATGACAAACCATTGATAGTTGAGGTTAGTTTTACAATGAGTTTCTCTGTATATTCTATAAAGTTCTTTTAAAACGGTTGGCTTACATAAAATACGGGCCGTTTTCACATCTAAATACTTGTTCTCACGATTGCACATATGCGTGTATGGATTTACGCACTGTAAAAAGCATCCCTGACATAGTAAGTAGTCACTACTTTCATAACGTTTCAACGCTTCCCAAATACATCCGACTGAGGCACTGTTCAATGTACAATCACATACACTTTCAATGTCAAGTTGAATAATCATCTCTGTGTGCCCTTCAGCAATACCCAAAGCCATGTCACATAAATTATCACTGCTAATGTTGTCTCCTTCCAGCACTATAACATTAAACTCCTCCTCGGCGTTATTTAAAGCTAGTTCACATGATGTACTACTGGTAAGATCTTCTTCATCTCTAACAAATAAAATACTTTAGAGTCCACTACACCAGCCATATTAATCCTTTCAGTCGATCAGTCTTGTAGGATATAACTTGAAGTAAGAAAATGCTACTCAGAGACTTTAAACTCCTATGAATGAGGTCACCTCGTTGCGCACTAAATCTGCGTAGTACTGTTTTTTGAATATATATTACTTGCGTAGTCATTAATACTTCTATAATAGTAAATAGAAAACTCTTTGCTTTGACAATAAAACCAGGAGTATTAACTTGCCTTTATGTTAAGAATACCAACATTAACCTTCAATTCTTAATTAGTTAGCTTAAAAGAATGTGCTATATTATTTTAGGTTTCTTATAATGGACTTGGTGAAATAATCTAAATGAAATCCAATTTCCTATTTTGGAAAAGTCCTGTAGGTATATCTACCTTTAATTTTCTACTGTAGGATGGTTAATTGATTTTCTCTTTGGCTGTTGGTGTCAAGTAAAAATTCCTTTAGTGTTCAATTGACATGCCACTAGATAAAAACTGTAGATTCTCAACTCTTATGTGTTTCCTAGTGAGGAATCTGTTATGCGCTAATTTAAATTCATATGAAGGTTTAACTTGGTTGTAATTGTCTTCTTTAAAATAAAATTATAGATTCTATAATGTGCATTCAGTTTTTCTGTTTTCTAACAAAAATAAGTTAATTAAAACAAAAACGAAAAAAAAAACAGTTAGGTACCTAAAACGTTTTCCGGAAACAATACAGCACAAATTTTCTTGTATCAACTTTTTAAAAAGCCGAAAGACGTTTTACGAAATGGAACAAAAACTGTTACGAAAATTTTTTTCTTGCAAACTTTTTTCAATTTTTTTCCTACGAACTATTTTCTTACGATTTTTTTTACAAAACCTTTTTTATTCCAAACTTTTTGTTACAAACACTATTGTACCAACTTTTTTACAAAAACTTTTTTGTTCCGACTTTTTTTACAAAAACTTTTTTGTACCAACTTTTTTTACAAAAACTTTTTTGTTCCAATTTTTTTCTTACCAAAACTTTTGTGAATTTTTATTGAAGTTTTATTGTTCACCATAACATCATCGCCATGTTTGGCAACATTAGTATGTTAAGGAACATTTATTTGTATGTTCACGCTTGCAATTTAAAAAGAAAAACGATAATAGTAATAAGCATATTATTTTCTTAGGTTTCAATGTCCTCTGTCTGTGGTCATACGTTATTAGGAGGAGGTGGACAAGTTTTCATATGTTTAACAACGCTTATTCTTCATTTCTAACATGGTACCATCAGTTAAAGCAAGTAATATACATCTCAAATCCATTGCATGCACTTGTTTACCACTTTTAAATGTGCATTTTAATTTTGTATTCAAAACGGTTGCCCATCTCTCTATATAATCTTTAAACGTTGCTTTTACTTGTATCCGCATCTGTGGTGTACTTTTTCAATACATTGCAACAAATGGTATAAACATCAGAAATGGCAATTATCATGAATTTCATTTTCCTGTAGTGTACGAGTAGCGTTTGAATCAAAGTCGTGATCTTCTAATGACTACAAACGATGTTTCCGTTGAATTTGATATTCATTATCAACAAATGTTTTTGCATTGCATACCATTCAGGAAATGGTAGTGTTCGTAGCCATAGATTCCCTAAGGTTAAACACACAAATATTATTTTATAACGTGTTCCGTTACCAAGCATATTCATATAAGTTAACATGTCCTAACCGTAAAGCACCTATCAATGTTATTTATTACTGTTACGTATGCTATTTTTTTTTAAAAAAATCTGGTAATACAGCATTGTCTCATCTGTTTTAAGTAGACTGCTTTCGCTAAACCTCTAGGTAGTATACATATTTGTTATTTATGCCTTGTTCAATGCGTGGATTGAATGCAATATAATGTTTACGTATGCGTGCAATACGACTTTACTCACGGGCATGCAACGCACGAGTTCATTACTAGCTTGCGTGCGATGACAAACCTAAGGTAAGACAAATGCAGACAAAAAATTCAAGACAATAACCAACCGCAAAACAATTTGAAAATGTTATTTTCTCTTTTGAACCACTTAAACACATTTTACCATTTGCAAGTCAACAACGGTAATTACTACGATATTACAATCTTAGTTGCTTTTCATGGTTGAACGCTATATTTTAAATGTCTATACATCGATTAATAATACAGTAGTCAACTTTAATAGTATTTCCTATCATTTATAAATCATCATTTTCCCGAGGTTAAGTCTATTAGCTTGCGCTATTTTTTCAATATGTAACATGTCTTTTTGAAATTGCACAAGTCAATTCAGTGTGAATGACATTGCTTTTACTATCTTTCCACGTGTAGTACACAATGTCAATACACGTACCAATCGTATTTCAAAAACATATTACTGTTTCAATAGTGGACGTTAAATTCATAATTAAATGGTCGCAGCAATTTTCTCTCCTACTAGGCAAATAAATAAGTGGTACCTACTAATTAGGATCAAAACCGCTCCATGCCAACGTTTCTTTCAACCAGCCTATCCGCATCTTAACTACTTCAAGCCTCGTAAATTCCATTGTATATCACAATGTTACAGCATTCTGTCAAAATTTAATCTCCTTTGTTTCACCGACTAAATAAATGAATTCAGTAATTACGTTCATACTTCATTTACTAAAACATTAAAAGCGAACTATAGCAGCGAGCGAATAAATTCAATTTCGTTACCTGTGCTTTTATTACAGTGTAGCAGTAGTATATGCATGTAAGTTTTTCTTATACTGTAATGCATTACGTTAATTTGACTTTCATTTTCCACTTACTACACGGCTCGTACTTAAATGAAAATTACATTTTACGTAAAACTTCAGACAACTTTCTTTAATACATAGGTTACCAACTATCACAGTTACACAAATGGACTCAGACCTTTTTCCTCTTTTTACACATATGTTTTCCATTAACTTGGTTACTGATTTATGATCCAGTTCTTAACGTATTCAACAATAATGTGACTGGTAGGTATTTCACCTTACAAAGTGCATATTAACTATACAATAGGAAACAAACGAGTATTATTCACGGCTTTTGTTCGAGCTAGCATAATAACATTGCTCCTAAGTGTAAAACAATTATAAAACCAGCAACCTCCTCTCCGCCGAAATAACAAACTTCATTGTAGCCTATGATTTCAATTATACACGTATGTGATAAGTAATTTATTTTACGGACATTTTAGTAACATAGACTTCAACACGACTCAAATCTATTAGCTGTTAGGTCAAAACTCCATAAATAAACATTCAGTCCATCGTTAAAATTCCAAAAAAGGACCTTTTAATTGCTAGCAAAAACAAAACTCACACTCAGTCTTTTCCTATGAAGCACCGTACTTTATTTACTAACATATTCACTGGTAAGATCGCATTTCAATTCCTAGTACATTGTTCGTATGTAAAATTTATTATTACAACCAGGCTTACGTGTAAGATGTTACAATAAGCACATTGTAATTACAAACAGCGATTCTACCTGACCTTTCATGTAAAGTGGGTTTCACAATGAACTAATTTACACTTTTTCAGTTGTAAATTATGTAACAGTATGCAAAACTGGTGGAAACATTGTTCCTAAAACATTTCATATTTATTTAAAATACTTTTTAACTTTATTTTTTATAAGTCACTCTATTAACGTTTAACAATGGGCTCGTCAACATTTCGTCTTAGCTGTTACGTAATACATTAACACCCGTGCCCTTGTCAAAACTAAAAGTCAAGACCTTCAAGCCAATGCACTACAGTCGCTTTGTTCCTTATTTTCGTAAAGGGAAACAAAGCACGAAAACTTTGATCAATATTTCAAGCTCACTAGTACGAACAAAAATTCTGGTTGAGCTTCCTTGTAGGAGTGTCCCAATGACCAAATTTGCACTTTGTTAACTTTTTTATATGACACCTGCTCTCGGATAAAGCACACTTAATTATATATAATTCATAACCATATTTATTTCACTACTAAATGAGGCCTCCCTGTAAAAGGGTTTGTCTAATGATTTTCACGTTATCTTAACATGTTCGTAAGGAAGAACTGATATTATCACCTGTCTTTTATTCAGAGCACCTTTCCAGACTTTGTTCCTTTCAAAAAGATTCCTTGGGAGAGCTGTGGGCACTATTCCAGACTTTGTTTCTTTAAAAAACATATTCCTTAGGAACGCTCAAACGACGGGCGTTTTACTTTGATCCGCTTGCAAAACCTCCGTCTAAACCACTCGTTCATTTTCTCCAAAGACATTATAAAGTCTACCATGTTAATGACATTCAGTACTCAGCTGATGAATCCTTGCTGTGTGATATGTTTTATCTTGTATATCTGTACTTTAAAGTTCAAAATGTAAATATTAAAATCAAATTGTATACCATCAACTCAACATGGAATGATCAGCTTGTTCAAAAGTACGTTAAAAAAATGTAAATTGTAAAACCTTTGTAGTAGAGTAGTTTACTGTCATAAAAACTGTTACCTCTAATCCTTTGGGTTTCATTTCAAGAAATAATAATCACCATTTTCCTGGTTGGTATATACATTTATTAATAATAAATCTACAAGTGTAATGTGGATATGGTATCCAACACCTTTGACGATTGGAACTTTAACCAATATTGTAATTGAATACATGAACGTAATGAGCAAGCATACTCCTGCACTGGTTGATGATACGTACAATTCGCAATATCAACTTTAAACTGTAATGTACGCAAGGCAGGGCATGCTTGATCTTCAAGGTTTAATACATTGGACAACTGAAAAATCTTACTTAAAACAATCTTCTTTTCACTTCCTTTGCAATAAAACGTGGAACAACTATCGCAACATTGAGCAACAATATGACTGACGTGTGATACACTAAACCCGTTGGATGTAGTCCATTCTAACCCGTGCAAATTATTCGTTAGCCAATCCACTTGACGTTGGTACCCTACAGCTAAGTCTGAACGTTCACAGGGTAACTTTACCAGGGAATGGAATATTAATGTTGCATCACACGCAACCAAACAAAATTCACGAATAATATACTCATTAGCAGAAATCTTAAAACCTTGAAAATCGATTACAAACTGCCTTGCACATAAAACACGTACACCTGGTGAAATCATCTGTTGCTGATGCTGTTGGTGTTGAAGCACTAGAGGAATCAATTGAGCAATGCACTCGGGATTCTTAATCAACTGATGCACTACGTTTAAAAAAGGTCTCTTCATAATATGTGTATGACCTTGAGCAGTGAAAATGAAGTAATATTCACTAAACTGTTCAGGATCGTTCATGTGACTGGATACATGCTGAGCAATTACTGTACCCGTATTCCACACGTACAGGCAATTGTGGGGCTTACGTAAATTACAATTGGTACATTCAATGGGGTTCGTTTCCAAGTACAAACTAATGGTGGACAAGACACATTGATCCACAATAAAGTCACCTTCACAACTCGTACACTGAGCCATACTAAACAAACTCTAATTATTACTAAAATATGTAAATGCACTAGTAAGGGATCAATTGGTTTTGAAGGGGTCCTCCCTATCCTTCTTCAGCAACAAGTCCACCAAAACTCCACGGTTCAATTTTAACATGCGTTGAAGCTCCCAATCAAATTTTTGCCTTAATGCTGCAGGAGCTGACTCGTGAGATTGCACATACAACATAAATTATTGTCCACCATCTTCGAGTCACGCAAAATGGACTTGGTACGTGTACCAAACAGTGTCGCTAATTCTTCAGGAGTGGCGTCCGGAAAAATATATCCATTGCGATGACCAGCACAAATAAGATCACGTTGGCTTGGTTGATTCGTATAGCAGCCTAAACACAAGTGGTTTGAAAACTCGTATGCTTGTATACTCGCTATTATACAGCCTTCCGTCACCCAACGGGAAGAACACTTGCACGATGGTAACGATACACTTGAACTAACAACGGTAGGAATAGCTAGGTCCATGCTTGAGGTAGCCATAGCAACTAATATTCATATCTAAACACTGACACACTTTATTCATACTCGTGCACATGCGCAAATGAACGACATCCGCCTTTCACCAGGTCGTACTAAGAGCTGCTGTAGTCATGCGATAATACTAAAAGCACTCTATCTAATGCTTTTCAATGTGTACTAGTTATCATCTCAGTTAAAAGGTTTTAGAGTCTTAGTAACTCTTATCTCGGCATTATCTAACGAGCTAAGTGGTGCTGTAACCTACATTGAAAGCGTATATGAACATTACTCCAGTACATCCGCCTTTCACCATGATGCACTAAAAGGTGCTGTTATAAGATAAGCCTAAAAGGCCATCTAATGCTTTTAAGAATGTACTACTTATTATCTCAGTTGAGTGTTTTAAAGTAGTCATAACTATTATCTTACCATTATCTAACGAGTTAAGTGGTATTAAGTGCACATGCCTGTATTATTTAACTAATGGAAGCTCATATACGTACATGCTTATAAGAGAACTCTCCATTTAGTGGTTTTAACTATTATCTTACCATTATCTATCGAGCTAAGTGGTGTTAAGTGCTTTTACCTATATCATTAGTCTCATGGAAGCTCTTATCCATACATTCTTTTCAAGCACTCTCCATTAAGTGGTTTTAGAGTGGTTGTAACTCTTATCTTACCATTATCTAAAAGCTAAGTGGTGTTAAGTGCACATACCTCCCGTAAAAGGTTACTAATGGAATAGAGTACCTCTTATATCTAAAATCCATTAGCATGGAATGTGGTGATAATATTAATAATTAACACCACCCCTGGTATAAGGTCTATATCTACTTGCGTGCTTCGTGTCCCGGTCACGAGTTCAAGTTCCGTCGGGGTCTCTTGAAAGCAGTAGTTCGGAACCAACTGGACCACATATTGTAAGTCTCGTCCTTACATGCGCACGAGCTCTTTTATAACTCGTATAACAATTCAATCAAGCACGAGACCGCAGGAATGAATACTATTTGTTCTGCTTCACGCTCGAATGGATTTCATTACCTACACAGAAATGTGTATGGATATAGGCAATTCTAGTACATAAGTTACGATACATGAATCAATCTAATGCATAATCAGGGGAGAGGAAGGTAGCGACCACAGTCTTTAATTACGGGCTAGATGATGACACGATGATTTGGCATTGACACTCCATCACATACAAATAACGTCCTAATGACAAATTCTGCATTTTCAACAATAATCTGACCCTCTCAGTTCACACTCGTGCAACGGACAGAATTGCAGTCGAATCCACCCCCTTGACCAAAATACCACTGGTAATTGACACAGGCTAACGAACGTCAATACTCATACACTGGAGAATACACAATACAGAGTTCGTACAAACTAGCACGCAAAACATCCAATGACCATAGTCGAGTTCCAAATCAGAGTTGCTAGAATGTCCCAATACCTTTTTTCGAGTATTCTACTATAGGTACATTGTGCATTGCAATAGGCACATGTTCGTACGTTCCGACTCAGCTAGGATTCATCATTCTCTTGCACGTATTTTGTTTTTTTGTGTAGAATAGACAAATTGAACTACTTAAGCTTGTGTGGAAAACATTGTACGTTTTGCCTTGAATCGGTTTACACATGATTTCTAGTACACACGTGTGTTTGTTTTCTCTCTTCTATGTCATCCTTCCTTGGCTGCTGTATTACATTGCATTCTTTCTACTAACCAGCCGAACGTGCCTCTTCATTAACTATACCCTCCCTCCATCCTTTGCATGCTGTTACGCTTTAATCATGCACCTGATTCTTTTCCAGGCGGGCTTCAATGCAAGACTGCTGTGACATCACGGACGCCTGATGACACTGACCACTCGATAAGATAAAATGAATTTTATGGCCGGTAACAGCACTATGACTTACTGACCACTCGACCAACGAGGACGTCTTTTTTACTATACTGCACCTGTTGAGATGCATACTCACCACCATCCGACTGGATACTCCTAGTCTCTCTCATTGCTAATAAATAAGCCAAACGCTCGTTGACTGTCTTTAATTATCACCCCTGTCTGATATGCAACCACACATTATTTTATAAAATTGGTCATAACAGTAATTCTCGTTGAGATATCGATGTGCCGGCAATGAATTATTGTTACCTGTTGGCAACTCATCCCATTTGTAGTCCTTTCGACCCGTCTTTACTTGGAAGACCTTCTGGGAATCCCCTACTTTCTTTGGGGAACACCTTGCGCCCTGCTTGTATCATTTTCCAATATGCATTTTTGGATAGCCCGGGTGCAACTTCCTCTAATTTACTCTCAACCGCCTACTCTCCGATGTTTCGTCTTCGCAATAATCCGCTCTGAAGTTAATTTTCCAACGCTTTCGGCAGGCTGTAGCTCCGTAATGCCTCGGAATTTCCCCCCTGTTGTCTCGGCTTTTTTTTCTTTATTTTTCGCTGTACTATCACCTCCCGAAGTTTGTCGGTCCGTAACCTTACCACCCTATATATATATATATGTAGAGAGAGAGAGAGAGAGAGAGAGAGAGAGAGAGAGAGAAAGAGAGAGAGAGAGTAAACCTTAGAAGTAATAAATCTCTAAGATCATAATCTAGTCAGCATAGTAACCGTTCACTTTATAATTGTTTTAAGTTTTAAAGATTAGGCAAATAAGGAACCAAAAAACTTCCTTTGTCTTTGACAATCAACTTTGAGGCTTCTTAAATACAAAACTAAATGTTACATTATAGATTTTACTGGGATTATAAATTTTACTAAAGTACATATAATCATATCTATTATTTATTTTGTGTCCTACAATCATATTAACAAAGAAATAGTAACACTATCTTCGAGCTTTGATCAAAACTCTACTGTTAGAATTGATACATTTTAAAATATATATTTTTGTGTAACGATCAAGCATTGAAACTAAGACTCCATCCGGTTCTGTATTGAAAACGTTGCAATAAACAATATGAATAATGCAATTTGGAATAGTATGTAAAACAGAAAGGAGAAAACTAAATAAGTCACATCTCGTTGAATCATTTTTGTATACAACTATGTATTATTATTTTATTTTACAATTCTAACATAGCTGAAGGACGAATACTGTTGTAGTATGTACTTAGAATTCACAAAAACATAACGAACGTATTGCTTACAAAGAAGTCAAGATAATGTATAAACGAAGACATTGTCACTAACCAAATTCAAGCCAGGTTTAAGCAACCAATCCTTTTCTACTCTGAGTAAAGAATAAAACAATACACAATAGGATTTGAGGACTTGAACATACATATGTTTGTATTTGTTATAATCTGAAATCGTATTACGAAATATAGATATATATATTCGGAATATGCATATCTCAGCTACGGTTTCTGTAACACACTATTTCATCACATTTCGTGTTCTTAATGCTCTGCGAAAGGTAAACTTAGTTTAAGAAGAACAAGAAACAGACACAGACGTTTTGAATAGTCTACAACAATTACAAATGAGAAAATTCACGATATTAAACGAAGTTTCGGAAAAAAGCTTTAAATAGTCTAAAACAGATTTGAATCGAGTATATTTTTTAAAACTTTAATATGGCACTTGAACTCACACAGTGAGCAGTACAACAAACTTAAGAAAATTTTTGATAGAATGGAAGAACTGCTTAGGCGAAACAATGGACAAAACATATTAAATAAAGGGTCTGAGGAAAAGGTTGGTAACCCTCAAAATATGCAAATTCGCAAAACTCAAGCTATCATGGTCCGGAAGAATGGTGACAATATTTTCCTAAAACTTTCTCTGACCAAGTATTTTCTATAATTCAATAAATGATAGAGAAAAGCACGCTGACTATCCACGTACGACATTTCAATTTTGGAAAAAAGTTGACAATTCACAATTGTAAGATTGTGTCACCCGTGAAGACGTTTGATGGGGTAAAAATATTATCCATTCTACCATAATTATTCATACCTCAGAACAGGAAATTAGGAGTGAACATGACCCTCTATATTGGTCTGAAACTGATATAATTTTGACAGTGAGGAAACTAATGATGTGTACTGCATGTCAACGTTTTCCGTTTTAGTTGAAAATTGCATTATTGAGGAGAAAGTATGATTAAACAGTAATAATAAGTGATTAATTAATATTGCTCGCGGTTCTCTTAAGTAATTCCGAATCAACATTAAAAATAATAGAAGCTTCTGTTATATTTTTTATTTTCATTTGAAATACAATTGGATCAGATATTACATGTGTTTTTCGACACTATAAAAGGCGTAAACTTTGATTAGTACTTTAGTAATAGGTTAAGATGTGCATTGTTGTGAAGTTCCATGCCCAATAGTAAACATTTAAAAAAAAATAATATTGCCAAGTTTGAATCACCACGTTGTCTGTTAGTGTGGGCGCCCTTCCTAGTATCATTGAACTTCACATAAGAAAGTATAAAGGTCCTACCAGAATAAAAGGTTGACGTTATAGCAAAACATATATAAAACGTTATTCATACAAGTTTGTCACATGACGCATGGTACGTTCATATCAGTTCAACCTCTTCGCGAATGCATTCAGGAAAGATTTTCAATAGAAGAGCTCTAGATTTTTCATTTCGAGATATTTTGAAGTTTCGATATTCTAAAGCTTCTCCCATGAAGATGAAAATCTGTATTGCTTTCGACATTTGGTTTACCTTCAGTTTGTACCAAAAGACATTTGAAAATAATGTCTGCCTGGTTCAAGAGCATAACGGTTTGCGAAATATAGATATTTCAAAAGTGAAGGACATCACAGTGTTTAGCCAGTATATATCTAACATTAACATTCAGAGCTTTTATCAGAAATTATTTGAGAACAAATCCAAAAGGAAAAGAGGTGCTGGATCACTTCTTCAGGATGAGCCCGAATAAAATATGAATCAGACGCATGTCTTCATTGTTGTAATTTGTTTTGTATCTTTCATACTCGCACGCATGTGGTATTTTTGTATTATTACTTGGTCAAGTATGTAAGCTTCGATAAGAAGTTTTTATTGTAAAAGATTGAGAATAAGTGTTCAGAAGTGGCATATTAATAACTTGTTTGCACACAACTTATGCCTGGGATATTGATCTGACTTCGTTATTCCTTAGATTCTTCTAATGCTTTGTGTTAAATTTTCTAGGAAAGAGTATAGAAAACTATGGTCATATTCGTGTATTTGTGAAATGTATATGAAAACACAGCACTCTGTATCTCACAAAACTATTTTCATTAATTTTCTAAAAAGAGACAACAACAAACTATTTTAATAGTTTTATCGTTTACTGCAACCAGATGGAAAAC
Source organism: Lepisma saccharinum (assembly GCA_022664845.1). Taxonomy (NCBI): domain Eukaryota; kingdom Metazoa; phylum Arthropoda; class Insecta; order Zygentoma; family Lepismatidae; genus Lepisma; species Lepisma saccharinum. The sequence continues at coordinate 13,024 of JAGDQP010026212.1, forward strand.
GTTGATATAAAAATCATCTACATTGATACCAAAAAGTGACTGATGCGGGTTGCAAGACTTCAGATCTTTTGGGTTAAGTAGTGAGTAATCTATACTGATTTAAGATGTAGTAGCTACTATCCATAGGAAAGAAATGTTGATTTTACATACCTTTTCCTACATTAAACCTCATTTTGTCGAAATGTTAGTTTTGAGAGTTATCAAGCTTTTCCCTCTACTGTACTCAAATATAAACAACAATTATATCAACGTTATTGAAACAAAACAAAAATACATTGAACAACTCCGTATATCAACAGCAATTAGCAACAGGATAATAAGTTAGCAGGTTAACAATATCTAGTTCCGAAATTGATGAAGAATTTATTAACATAGAATAAGGAATATGTAAAAATCATTTAAATCGCTTATTTATTTAAATTTTCGGAATTTCGTTAACCAATTAAGCAAATTTTTTTTTCTGTAGATTTAGAAGCTTTTGGTGGCGAAGACTTCAATTTCTTCTTTCCATTTGAACTTTCATTGCTTGAAGATGTTTCTTTGTTTTGTGTGACGCTTGAGAAAGTATCTATATTAGCAGTGGTGGGTTCACTACAGTCTGTCATCTCATCATTCGTCTGAAAAAAGAAAAATAGAGGACAATACTTATCAAAGGGAACGAGGAAACTAAATTTTCGGAAGGATCACGATGTGAACTGAGATAAATTTATAACTATTGACGTTAATATTCGTACAATTTTAGTCTTAAACAAAAGTGAGCATTCAGACTGAGTCTTTAGGAAACACATTGCAATGAGTAGTACAGGATATCCAGGTAACTACAGGAGGCGTTAAGGCGATGAATAAAATTTAAGTGTAATCGTATTTTGCAACAAATCTCAATAACGTTTAGATGAATTCATATCAGACTTTGCTATCAGTAATTATGTCCAATTTCGTACAAGAGACTATTAAAGAGCATACTACTTCATTCAATAAATGACAATCAATTTGATGTATGCAGGTCGAGAAGGAACTTCTTACAGCAGCATTCAACTTATGTAGATAATGTTCTCTAATATACTGTTTCTACATGAGAATTACTAGATTGATTTTCTCCTGTATTGATCGTTATCATAAGTTGTGTTCTCCCGAAAGCAGAAGGTTTATCCTAATATATTATATTATAATCTTGCTCTTTCCCTTGTCTTAACCCCTAAATGGAACACATGGGTCAAAATGACCAATATCAAAAATAAACTCAGCGCCCAAATAAACACAATTACCAGCACGACTTCTAGACTCTCAATATTCTATTCTTCACAAGTATGCTTTCAATTGTTGTTAAGTTCAAATTGAGTTTCTTTGTAGCATTCGCGCTGCAGACGTAAAGGGGTCAATATGACGCAAGTGTTCGTTAAATGTAGCATTTTTGCCGCTCCGACCTTGCTGAACAAAAGGATTAAGGGGAAGAGGTACAGTTAGACAGTGTACTAACATTTTTGGTCATATTACAAAAAACAAGAAAGTCAATTTAAAAAAGCCCTAGTACTGAATTGCCTAAAGAATGTCTCCTTCATTTAAAAATGTAATGGTCATTTTAGGAGCAAAACCGACCTCCTAGCATAATTTTACATGTAGATGCTTTGCCATGCATTTTAAATGAGAGAGAAATATGGAGAAGAAAAAATATGTTTTCGTGTAAAACGTGGTTTATTTTTTAAAAGCCTTGACAGGAAACTTCTTTTTGAAATTTGAATTTGAATTGAAATTTATTTAACTTTTGTACATTACAAGTTTACATAATATTTCGGCTCACAGAAGCCTCAGCATCTTTTTAGTATCCTCTTTCACATTATGTATTTTTCCCCTCCATTCTACGTACCAGTTCTTTGTAAGGTTATTAAAAATGAAATTCCTATAGTAATATATGGGCTTTTCTCTTTCTCACATCGACCACCAGATGCTCATATTTACGTTTGGGTATGTTTTCCTTTTCCATGTTTGCACTTACGTGGTGACCAGTGTGCGTGGGGAGGTAGAGAAGAAGAGACTGCTGGCTGGTGTTATGTGACATGGCAGGGTGGTGAGCAGACATTTCAATAGAGTAGAGTTCCCTTCCCCTTTCATTCATCAGAGCAAGGTCGTCAAAGACGAATATATGGCTTACAGGATTGTGGTTACCAGAACCATTCTTACGTAGAACTTTCAAACGAGCCAAAAAGTGAAGGAAATTCCTGAATTACCTTGTAACAGTTTCTGAACCTGAGTTGTACAGAAATAATGTTATATTTATTTTTTGTCTCCAGATAACAGCGCAATTTCGGCCAATTTATGCTAAATATAATTAGAAAGGGGAAGCTTTTTGGAACGAATCGGCTCTGACCTTATTCAAAGTGCCATCCCAGCATTGCCAGGTGTAGCCAAGAAAAACAAGGAGTAAGCTCAGTCAGGATAGCAGGAACCAGGAACCGAACCCGAGACTTCCCGATTACAAGGCAAGCACTCTACTTATTGTTCTATCCAGTGTTTTTTTCAGAAGATTTCATTCGGGGGACTCGAGAGGAGGGAACACTAAGGAAAATATAAATATTGCATATCGACTCCAATGTACTAAAATATAAAATAACAATAATTTAACATAACATTATATCGTAATTCTCTAGTTAACCTGAAAATAACATGAATAATGTTCATAAAACGTGCTATTATATACGAATTTCAGAATATGTATGAGTAATACAAATGTTGGGACTAATTATTTAGAGGGAGCGGTTGGAAAGCTCCCGGGAGACAAAGACGCATGCCTGAAAGAAACAGTGATATATGGTCATGGTCTAACTCGTCGGTTATAATATACAGAATGGAGTACTAACAGAGCAATTTTAAACCTATACCGCAGAACCGTTTATACCCGAACCTAGCGAGACCGAGATCGACATTTCGATAAAAATATTGAAAATTGTCAAATCAGTAGGAATTAACAGCATCCCAGTCGAATTAATTAAACTGAGAGCAACTGTACTAGTCAAGGCAGTACATAAATTGATAAGTGCTACATGGGAATAGGAAAACCTTGAACGGAATGGGAAACTTCATTCGTTGTTCCGCTTTATAGAAATGACGATATATCTTATAGTATGATTACAGCGGAATCTCATAATTCCCAAAATGCTACAAAGTGCTATTAATAACCTACTATAACGCATATAAGTGTATACGTATATTAAATAATTAGATCTCTAATCGTATATGTAGTTGATAACCAATGTGGATTGACAAGAAAAAGATCATCGTTGAACACTATTTTTGCGTTAAGACTAATATTAGAGTTGAAATGGGAATACAATCGGATGGTTCACCAGTTCTTCATTATGAAAATATATGATTTTATGAAAAGAGAAAAATATACAGTAACCTGGTACTATTTTGAATTCCGAGAAAACTTGTTCAGCTATTGAGGATGCAACTCAGTGATCCCGTAATCAGGCTAGATTAGGTAACTATTATATGTACCAGATAGTTTCGAGACCCACAGATGATTAAATCATGCTGATGCCTTGTCATTACCATTCTTGACTTTGCACTAGAATAAATAGGTGTGGACATTTGTAACAAGCAAACATGAGGTCACAGGAGAGATAAAAAGTAGGTTAGCATCGCGGAAACGCATGGTTCTAATTAGTCGAGGAGCTCCACGTCTCGCGATTAGTATGAAGCAAATTCAGATTTAAAATATACAGAACGGCAATACTACTCGTAAAACTTTACGGTAATAACATTTGTAGTAGGACACTAATAGATGAATACAAATTACGTGTGTGTAGAAATGATGTTCCGAGAAAGATATACGGGCCGAGATTCCCGAAGAATGGAGGATACTGCATAATGAAGAACTCGACGGACTGTACAGTTTACTCGGTGCCGTAAGAATAATGAAATCCGGACGATTAACATGGGAAGGATATAGCTTGGATTTGAAAAAAAAACGAAGTTTATATCCCATTGTGGTTGGGAAGCTAGAGGGAAAGAGGCCATTGTGACGACTGAGACGTCGTTGGGAGGAAAACATTGGAAGTTATCTTCGAGAGATAGATGTTTGTGATCCAAACTGTGTTTGTGTTGCCCAGAATAGAATCCGATGGCGAACGTTCGTTACTGCGAGGATCAAGTTTCGAGTTCCGTAAACCATACAGTAAGTTAGTTAATTAATACTATTATAATAACAAATTGCATTCACCTTCTAGCTCTTCCTCCTTGACCCTCAACCATACATGTAACTGCGTCTCACAACATACAATCTGTTTGCAAGGAATGTCCAATTCAGTCCCTTTTGCCTTCCTTGATTGTTACAAACATTGATCGTATGTCGGCTATTATCAAGTATTTCCTCATTCGTGTTTTTTGTGTTCAGCTGTTCCTTCCCATTCTTTTCGATACCCAATTTCCGTATGCTTCAGCGACTTAATTGAAGCGTGCAACACTTTGCTCCACCAAGAACATTTAAGCAAACTTTTCCTTAACTCTTTTTATCTGACAACAAAACATAGAGTGTATGTCTGATGAGGATCTTTGCTAGAAGGTCGAAACGTTAATATAGTCTTGTTCAGCAGTTCAGTGTTTTTTTTTATCTTTTTATCTATCCATAGATAATATGCACGTCTTAGCGTATATACTGTTTCTGCCAATATTATTTTCGCTTCCGCTTCATTTTCATACCTATACACTGAAGTACCAAAAGTATTAACTAGTTGACGGTGCTGTAACATCGCGGCAGACGGGTAGAACGGAGCAAAGCAGTTACAGTGTTGTCAGTTGGACTTCTGTGAGTGCAGTGGAATGTTATGTACCGTGGTGATGGCAACTCGCAAGGAATTATCGGCGTTTGAGCGCGGAATAACAGTGCTTAAAGAATGAGACATGAGATTTCAGAAGTCGTCCGAACATTGAACTTTACTCACTCCAAAGTGTCAATGGTGTACCGTGTGTGCCAGATTGCAGTCATTAAAATTAATCAGGAAGAAGGTAGTGGACGCCCACGGGTGCTCAATGGCCGCTACTGGCGACGTCTGGGTAGACTCATTTGGGCAAACAGGTAAGCAACAGTGTGTGATCTGACAGCAGGAAACAATACAGAACGCCCCAGAAACGTGTCTCAGAGGTTACCCCATGAGGAATTGCCGCCTTTCAGCCGGCAATCAGGTGAGGAGGGCGGCTGCGACTATCGTATAAGCGGCATTAATCCTATAAAAGATGGACGGCCACCTATGGCAAACGACGATGGGCAAAAAATTATTGAGTGCCAATAGAAAACAACGCAAAGTAGAAGCATGCTAATTAGTTTAAAATATGAATTGTAGACTGGCGAATCGCTATGTAGATTTTCATAATTGAAGTCGGCAAAGCATAACGCCCGACCAAGTGCCGCCTCTGGCGGCACCCACTCGGGCATTGGAAGTGGCAAGATGTGATGCCGTCCCAAATGCCAGCGACGGCAAGTAGTCTTGGAGTTGCAGGAGAATTGCAGTCGGCCCTCAACCTACGCCCAAAGAAAGAAATTATCCTATGAAAATTGCGTCAGATTTACGAATTCTGCTGACCCTGGTAAGGCGCCCAACTAAATACGAAGAAAGTAGCCCCTATAATGCGAAATAGAATATCGATTATTTGGATAATTTTTGTTGCATGTACTTCATGAATATTTTAAAACCCACTTTATTATTACTACAGTGAATGTGATTTGTTCGCGAATGTCTCTGGTAAGAAGCCAACGCGCATGCGTCAACATGTTCCAACAGGGTGTTGGTGATGCTATTCGCAATTCGTTTGTTTTGTATGTGCAAATGGAAAAGTATGTTTTTCATTGTCCGTGTTGCTTGAATTGTTGATTGACAACGATAGCAGGATAAGTGTTAGAGATTGTGGGGAGTGTGTATTACGTGCAGGTGACATGTTAGGAAGATAAGTGGTATTATATATATATATATATATATATATATATATATATATATATATATATAAATATATATATTAAAAAAATAAAGTAAAATTACAAACAAGCTGAAAGTGCCAAACTGCCAATGGTGTTTTTATCTGCACAACAGCTGCGCGTGGCAAGGGAAAATGTACTTTTGCTGTGTTTATTTTTCAGGTTGCGTGCGCGAAGTATGCTGTGAGAATAAGTGCGTCTAAGTTACAAGTTTGTGAGCTCCCTGAAAATGATTCTTATTTGTTATAGTGATTCTGAGGTGAAATTAGAGCAAGAAATGCTAATATAAATTTATGTGCTAGTGTGTCAGTTGTAAAAGTTCACAATGTATCAAACGAGCTGTGCTTTCCCGTGTGTTATTAATTTGTGTTAACGTGCGTTCTAAAATGAAGTGTGTAAAGTGCAGTTTTAGTGCAATATTGGTTCGTGTGTGTGATATTTCAAGTAAGCAGTAATTGTCCTCCACACCTATTCAATACGTTTACGGCTTGCTTAAACCTGGCAAGGTTCTAGAACTGAACCTCCTGGGTGAATTCAATATACTAGCATTAGGAAAATGTCATTTCTAATTTGTTTATGATTAACATGGGCATTTGTTTACTATCGCCGGACCAGAACAAAATCACAAAAAATACCTCCCACGTTCGCTATTTTTTCCTTTATTTGCTCAGCGATTGACCAAGGGCACTTGGAGGTTAGGTAAAGTCAGGTTCGGTGTTTTTTTTTCTTGTGCACAGCGACTAATCAAGGGCATTGCAGGTTAGGTTCGGTGTTTTTGTCCGTCCAGTTTACTACAGTGCGTGAGCTTCAACACAGGGTTCTGGAGGGTGTCGGCCAGGGCCAGTGTTGAAGGTGCCATCCGGCATTTGCCTGGTGGAACTGAAAAGAACTTGCAAAAACGTCAGTCAGGATGTTCGGCCGCTGGGATCGAAGCCACGACCTCCCGAATGCTACGCCAACTAAACGTAACGTAAACATTTATGATTTTTAAATTTCCGAAATTTTATTAGGCTTTTCGTCGGAAACCAGACGGACGACCAGCTTAGAAATAAATGCCAACCTTACTCCGGAAATTAATGCACTACGCACACAGATGCATTTTAGTGGTTTTTTGTATTTTCCACACACTACTATTACATGCATTGCACGACCGCAATTCGTTACCTTTGTCTACGATTTATGGGAAACTATTTATTTTGCCACGAATATCTTTCCATGCACCCACTACAGGCGGTTAGGTAGTCTGTGACAGGATAGAGAAATCAGGTTAGAATTTTTAATCATTACGTAGTCTTGCTGTTGTCACAGGCTGTTATACATTGCTATTTCATTTACACACCAATCAAATTGCACGACCGTGATATTTACGTTCACTTTGTCTCCGATTTATGGAAAATTATTTTGTCCCGAATGCTATTTACGCACCCATTACAGGTTAGCGTATGACTTAGAAAAGTCCAGTTAGATATTGTTTTCTTGTTGGGATGGGTTAAATTTTGTTATACCTAGTTTCTAATTTCTTGTACATAATGACTAGTGAAAGTGTGATTACTGGGTTACCAACTTCTCTTTGTTGGTTAATGTTAATGTAAAGGAACGATTTCCAACAGAAGATGACAGCACTGTCTCCGTATATGATTAATGTATTTTTATCTTTGCACGAACTTTTAATGCTATTCCTACAAATTCAAGCCTAGAGAGTTCTAACTTATCGTGATAAAGTTCAAAGCCAATTCGAGAGTTCAATCATTGCCGATTTTAAATGTTCTTCTTTGTTCATTGTTGAAAGAGCTTTATTGTTATAAGTTTTGATACAACAACGATCAAGCGATTCGAACACTTCGGTTTCGGTTACGGGGTCCCTGACAACATTTTATGATCAATGAATTAGTTAAAATGTTAGTTAATGTTCAAGACACATATAGAAAGAAAATCCACAATGGGACTGCGTCTGACAAAGTTTTTAAGCATTATGTAAGTTTTCTGGGTCTGATCCAAAGATGCCTAAGGGCCTGAGGGGAACAGAACGTTTATCTCATGTACAAGGGTGCTAATCAGATATATTGCATTCCTAATGTAAATTGAAGGTGTTTTGTACATTTTTTAACATAAGATCATCCAATTGAACGAAACCTAAACAACAAATGTATTAGGTGTGTTACGTAGTGAATATTGGTGATGAAAAGGCAAAAACAAAACAATTTCTTCACTAAAACCACGTTTTTTTTGCTTTGTGAAAAAAAATCTTCCTCGTTGTTTTCCGAGAATTTCCGTTTTTTTTTCGCTGTTGTAATCTGTCGCTGTGCAACACAACAAAACACCGAAACTTGACTTCCCTTCCCTCCAAGTGTCCTTGGTGAGTCACTAAGCAAATAAAGAAAGAAAAACACCGAACCTGGGAGCGTTTTTTTTGTCTGGTCCAGCGATAGTAAATAATTGCGGACTCATTGCTTTACATTACACTTTTTGGTTCACTGCTATAACTAGCAGTGATTCTACTCTGCGACATTACTTGTACCAGATTCAGTTCACCGCTGGTTGGAGTAGAGAATCGGAACTGTGAACCGTGTATTCATTAATCTGTATTTGTTCCATGATTTGTGACCGTTTGACGCTAATGCGAATTTGAAATCAGTTTGAGGATGAAAACGAAGAGTAGTGCTATAAATATTGTTGTTTGAATATCGGGTTTCCCACCAGTACGTGGGAAAAAATGTGACACGTATTGTGAAATAATGGCAGTAAGGGAATAAGCGTCTTGCAAATTATGTGACTCACTTAAAGGTTCATTTCTTATCAACGCTATATTTCAATTGAACATATGAACTTTTGGCTCAGGATTTAGTAGTTCTAGGATGAGGAAGGTAGCGGCAAGAGCCTTTCTTAAGGTACCAGGCATTTGCCTGGTGAAACTGTGTACGATATGTTGTGAAATCATGTGGGAAGGAGTGAGTACTATATAAGCAATTGAGTCACGCCACCAAGGATTGCTTCATTGCACTTGCTTCAGTCATGTGATTTACAGGCTGGTAGTGGGGTGTTCGAGTGGAATAAATTGGTCATTTATTTACTATCGCTGGACCAGACCAAAACAAAAAAAATACCTCCCACCTTTGGTGCTTTTTTTACGCTCAGCGACTAGCCAAAGGCACGATGAGGCTATGTAAGTCAGGTTCGGTATTTTTTCCTTCTGCACAGCGACCAATCAAACGCAGTTGCAGGTTAGGTAAGTCAGGTTCGGTGTTCCTTTTCTTCTGCACACAACTTTCGCTCGTCATTTTTGAAAGATTCAATAAAACTCACACAAGAAATGTCACCTGATAACGACTATAACTCTACGCCAGATAGTCTCTTCCGCTATCACATGCAGTGCGTCTTAAAACTAACTACATCATTATTATTTACTTCCATTGTTATCCACATTGTACTTTCACCCACATTTCATCACAAACCGAAGTAAATTGCCTCAATTCATCCTGTACATTTGTACACATTGGTCCGGCGATAGTAAACTTAACCCATAAATTGTCCCAAACTGCTTTCTTCGAAGATCCTACAACTTTCTAGTTGATGAATTTTCCATGGCTTCTGTCTTTTCTATCAGGGGCTCCATAATCCATTTTCGAGAGCACCTTGGTGTGGGGCCTCTCATGCTTGCCGGACCTGCTCTGTTTTTAATTAATAAACTTGCAGAGCGGCTGGCGGTCTGTGAGGATCTCACAGAACCAAACAACGAGAACATTGATTGTATGGGGAATCACCAAGAATCCATCTATAGATCCATACCGAGCAGTTTACCATACCGGACACAAGGTAATATTTTCATTGTTTTTGTTTATTTTGAATTATATTTGTTGCCTTTAGGAATCATGAATCAGGTTGGGAGAGGATACAAGGAAGGAGTCGACCAGGGTCTTATTTCAGGGTACCATCTCTGCATTTGTCTACTGTAACTTTCTTTCTATTTGACACTCTCTAGGCTGATCTTGTAATATGAAAATATATCCAATTATTCTGTATACATCAGGAAATTTCACAAGATTTCAGAATAGTCATGGAGTTTTATGCAGAAATATAAAATTGCACACAGTATTTCAAAAATTACTAAATAATGTGTAGGTGTGTGTGTCTAGTGTGGTTCTTTGAGCTTCCGAACTTATTTTTCAAGGTGCTTCGTCATTTTTGGACTAGTTGGTAAGCACTCAGACTACTGTTAAAAAAAAGAACGCCGGAAAAAAACAAGAAAAAACCTTTTTATTAGTCGTGCTACTTTGGAAAAGAACGTTTTTTTTACTATTACGGGGTCTCTGATAACATTTTATGATAAATGAATTAGTTAAAATGTTAGTTGATGTTCAAAACATATATTTTAAAAAATATCCGCAATGGGACTGCCTCTGAAAACGTTTTGAAACAATATGTAAGTTTTCTCGGTCTGAGCCAAAGATGTCTAAGGGCCAAAAGTGAACCGAACATTTCGCTCATGTACAAGGGTGCTAATCAGGTATATTGTATTCCTAATGTAAATTGAAGGTTTTTTGTACATCTTTTAACGTAAGAACATTTAGCTTTTCTAAACCTAAATAGCAAATGCATTAGGTCTGTTACGTATATGAATATTGGTGATGAAAGAAAAAAAAACGATTTTGTCAATAAAACCAGTCTTTTTTGGTTTCGTGAACAAAAAAACAATTTTTCCGGTTTTTTTTTCTCTAAAATTTATGTTTTCTCCCCCCGGCCTTTAAAACTCTAACTCAGACACATTATACGTATTAAATGTCAGTATTTCCGTTTCATTTACAGTATTTTCGCTCAAACTTGTAAATATGGTACATCTTTTAAAAGTTAATTGTTAAGTATTGCCTGTAACATTCAGAATTTTCGTAGCCGTCCTCTGGCCTGCCTTAAGCCGCCCTCTCGTTAAGGTATGAGGCACGACCTCGATGTCGCAACCACAGTAGGACGCCCCCAACGCCGACCTCTTGACCCCCCCTCCCCAATCACAATAATCTTGTGCTCTTGTTTCTGCATCAGCTGATATCTACATTACACAAACGAGCAAAAAGTCTACATTTCAGGGAGCTCCTAAACATGTTAGACAAATGGGCCCATTCAGAACACATGTTTCGGATATCTCATTAAATGTAGAATTATATATATATATATATATTTGTATTGTAGATATCAGTTGACGCAGCACCCAGATCACAAGGGTGTGGTTGGGGAGAGCGCTCAAGGGGTCGGCGTGAGGGACGTCCTACTTTGGATGCGACATCGAGGTCGTGCCTCATACCTTGCTGAGGGTCTTTTTATGGTCGGTAAGTAGCCGGCCAGGCTACGACGTTGCGGTCGGCCTTATGCCTTGCCATGTGGTCTCTGTTTCGCCGTTCCGCCGGCGGCAAGGAGGCGGTGCGTTCTCGACAACAACGCCGGCACGACACCTAACATTTGGACGGCAAAGGGTCGGGAAAGTTACCGGCTCAACTACGACGTCGTCACTTTCCCGATGATCGGACGGCAATGGACCGGGATAGCGTCGGCAAAACGTCGGCATTGCAGCTAACTTACATCTCTCTGCCGCGTAGGCATTTGGTCGGGTTTTCTGTACTTGTTAGCAAGCTTGCCGACGCCAACGTATCCCGACTCCCTACCGCCGGGCCGCCGGCGGCCCTACTACTTGCCGCCTACGATTTCCCCATGGGGTAGTGCAGCGTAATTTGGTCTCAATGGAGTATCGCAGCCGAAGACTAACATATTGTCGCTACTAATCGCTGGCCATCGGCGGAGGCGACTCACGTGGGCTCGGGAACAGACGGATTGAATCTTAAAGGACCGGAAACGTGTGACGTGGTCAGATGAGACACGTTTCCAATTTGTACGCGCGGATGGTAGAGTTCGGGTGTGGCACAGACCCCATGAGGACATGGATCCTAGTTGTCAACAATGCACTGTGCACGCTGGTCGTCACTCCGTCATGGTACGGGGCGTATTAACCTGGTTTGGGTTTGTTCCTCTGGTCAGCTTGAACCAGATATTTACCGCTGAGCGCTGTGTTCAGCTGCTTGGTGACCATCTCCAGCCCTTTATGGACTTCGTGTACTATGCCAACAATGGAATTTTCCAGGATGATAATGCTCCATGTCATCGTGCCGCGATGGTGCGCACCTGGTTTGAGGAAAATTCTGGCAATTTCCAAAGCATGATTTGGTCCCCTAGATTGCCGGACATGAACCGTATCAGCCACATGTGGGATATAACCGAACGGACTATTGGTATCGGGAATCCTCCACTTGCAGCAACCACCGAAATGATAACGGCAATGAGTTGTAGCATGTCGCCGTGCTCGGTGGGTTCCCACATGTTATTAGGTAGGTAGCCCATAACTTTTGGCACTTCAACGTAATATTTCCTAAGTACCTGAAACTAGATACTTGTTATACTCTTTCTCTTCTAATTTTGAAAATCTTTGTTGTTTTGACTGTTGCAATTTCCATTCCCTTTGTTTTCTTAACGTTTATTTTCATCCAATGCTCACAGCATTCATACAGCTCTTTTACTGTATTGTTAATGATGTCTTATTATCTGCATATCTAATGCTTTTGAGTTTTTCTCCTCATAATTCAGGCGTCCATTTCCGAACGGGCCCTTCGCAAATATTTTGAAATTGAGATATTGGCCTTGTTGAGTTCATTTTATCACTTTTGAACACAATAGTAACAATTTGCCATTCGCAAACGTCACCAAATTCAATTGAATATCGTAAGAAACTAAGGGAGAGAATGATAATTAACAGTAAAAGCTTTTTTTATTTTTCTCTTCCAACATTATTTTGAAAAAGTAAAATAAGAGCTTAATTTCCTTAGGGCTTAAATGTAATAACTATTACCTTTTTCAACTATTTCTAAATATTCATATCGGCAAATTTTCCCTAGCATTTAAAACTAAGATATGTATAGTAAGTGTTGTAGTCTATATCCCAACATTTACGGCATTTGGACAAGGACCCTTCTCCACTCTAAAAAGTGGGGAGTAATGAAACACTTCAAGAAGTGTTAGAAAACACTGCTGTAAGTGTGCTATAACTCCTAGAATGGTGCTAACACCCAAAAGAGTGTAGCTATTCTTAAAAAAGGTGTTCATTTACACTTCT
>JAGDQP010026213.1:0-26140 GCA_022664845.1 Lepisma saccharinum
TTTCTCTCTCTCTCTGTATATATATATCAGTTTTGAAAGTAATTTCATGGTTTCGATTAATAGATCAAATTTTTTAGATTACAAATAATTATAGATAAGTTTCTTAAAAATTTAAATATAAAAATATTACTTTTTGAATAATATGGAAGTAATTGTTCAATCTTTATACTATATATTCTATATGGTTTCCAGAATTTCTGTAATAATATTATTTTTTCAATTCAGCAAAGAGTAAGATTTTACGATATTCACTTTCTTTTTATTTCAATCTCAAGGGATATACAAAACTTTTATGTATGAAAAGTATACATAGATATAAGTTTACTTACATACATAGTTAACAACTTTAAGTTTCTACATAAAAAAATGAAGCGTTGCAGTATTTTAATCGTTCGCACATTCAAGTAAAGATACACTTTTACTTTTTCAGCAACTCCAAATTTCTTCAAATAATCAGTTTCGAAGGTTTACAATTATTCCCTATCAGGTTCAGCATTAATATATTTTGCAACTAGTTTCTCTCTAACATCCTCCACTTTAAGTATAAGTAAGGCATGTAAAGTATATTTAAAAATCTCGATATTATCAAAATATTTGTTTTAATGTATAAATATTATTAATTTCTAAAAGGTTAATAGGATCCATCAACACTCTCCATGTATGCCTCATCAAACACTTTTCTTCAGCTGCAGAACGAATGACAGTTATGCGTGGTTTGATTAGGAACTTTATAAAAACTACTTCCACAAATCAGAGGAAAGTCTTTGTTTTCCCAATTTTTGATAGCGTCGACATACACTGTACATGAATTATGTTATTAACACATCGACAAGAATATATACTTCCTTTTACACAAGGGGGACAACAGAGTGCGCTATATGTAAATTCAGTATCTTTACTTTCTCCCTCACTAATACTGCAGATTTCATCTTCACTGTCTGAAATAAAATCAAGTTCTACACTTGACGTAGATTCGCTATGTGATATAGCAGAACATGGCGTTTCTTTGTTTCCCGCAGCTTCCTCCATATTTATAATTGAATAATCATTACTATGTGATATAAATACCACTACTAAACGTGACAACGAGGCATTAGTAGAAATATTTGGAGATGAAAATTCCTCACCATTTGGATCTTTAAAGAAGTTTATGTGGCTTGATAAGTGAATTGGTTCACTTCTTACTAATGACACAACTGAACAATATTTCAAGTTTTCAAGTAAGAACTTGTTTTAACTAAATCCAGCTTGTTCTAAAGGTCCTTCAAGGCAAAGAGGAAAAACAGTAAATACAAGGTCTTAGCACAGTCCACGTTATGACCTACTTTTCACCAAACACCTGCAACCTACAAAAAGTCAAGTCCTAACATGTTTCGCATGCGCCTGGAAGCTTGTTCCTTAACTCCTCTGTCTAACTAAAGTTCAATCTTTCCTTCTGGTGGAAAACAACTTCTTCCCTCCTCCTCAGCATAGTAGACGCGATACAACTTGTTTCCTCCTCAGCAGTACAGCTGCAATTCAAATTATCCCCCCTCCCCGATCACCGTAGATGATATATAACGAAAAATACGTGTCGCCTCATTTCAAACAATTAGTTTATTATATTTTGATGTAGGTCGATTCATTTCAAAGATGGAAATTATTATATCTTGCTGCGCGTCGATTCATTGTCCATTTCTAAAAATCTTCTATTGATTCTTTCTTTAAATAAAAATATAAGTCCATACCCGATCTGTGTATTACAAATATAAAGTATAATACTAAAACTTGTTTTTCTATTCCATAAAGTGAAACTATTTTCAGTAAGTATTTTCTTATAAGTTTAAATTGCGGTTTAAGTTAGAATTCTATCTTCATATTAACGTTTCAAAAATTTAACGTTTAAAAAATAATCAATGTTAGAAAGTTTTAAAGAATAGTTTATTATATTTGAGTTATAACAAAAAGTTTAAAATAAGATAAGCCTATTGTTGTATCATAAAACTTAAAATAATAATCCTTAACTCATTATATTCTTTTTATTGTAGGATAGCCATGTAAATTAGGGAACTTGCAGTTGTTAATACCATAGAAGAAGATGAACAGTCCATTGCTAATTTTGAAGAAATAGATACATTTATTTTATCAATTTCCACTGCTAGTAGTACTAGTACTAGTATTACTCCTACTATAGATACCAGTCAAGTAAACACGGAAGACTAATCAAATCAAGGAAATGAAGATATAGTATTTAATGAAGTTCTAATTGTTCTTCCTTCAAATGAAGGAAAGGAAGCTATAGTTGTTAGAAAAGTGCTTGGAATTTTTTCATATAAGGAGGAAACATACAGCAAGCAACTTAGAGTGGTGTTATTGTTCCCCTACTTGTGTGGATGGCGATTGTATTTGGAAGGCTATTAAAGAACGGTATCCTGTAAACCCGCAGGAGGCATTATTATGTGAAGGATGTTTCTCCAAATTTAATTATAAAAAAACAACATAGTTGTAAAATGCAGACGGAATCAGTTTTACATAGTCGTGAAATGAATAGTATTTTAATGGAAGAACGAGTACAAGAAATATATGACCAATACAACGTATGCCATCACAATTCAAATAAGGAAGTAAAGATAATATTCTTGGAAGGATTCATTCATATGCTAAAAATTGAAGCCAAAGAAATCTCAAGACTGGTTTTAGAAAAATATTTTTATTCACTTGTGAAACTATTCACCAATGTCTTTTAGAAAAAAGATGATAAGTGTATTAGCTAAATGTAAAAGAATTTAAAATCTTTACTTTATTCAAGACATCAAGGACTTGTCAATGAATATGCGAAATAATAAAATATTTTGTATATTACTGTTCTTTTATTTAACTTAAAAAATATATAGATCACATATTTTCCATTTTCGTTTAGTAAGTTAGTTATTAGTAACATCAATTCTACGTCCCAAGTTTAAAATAGAACTTCTTTCAATTCTCCTAATTATTATTATTATTATCTTACAAAAGTGAATCTTAAGTATGATGAATGACTGAAATTATTATTTTTTCTAGGTCATCTAAGAATATTTAAGTATACTTTTTTTCCAAAATAACAACTAAGTACTAAAATTATTTTAACAGTTTTTTATGTGCTAAGTTATTTCTAAAACTTCAAAACAATGTTTTATTTGGTGAATTTAAGATTTCAAAGGAATCGTAAATAGTAGTTCATTTTTACTTAATTAACTTTTTATTTCCTTTTTCTATCTGTAACTTATTCGTTTTCTTTTAAACATATTTTCTTTTTAAGTTTGAAACAAAAAAGTTTTACTTTTGTAGAAATTAATTTTGTTACTTATTGATTATACTTAAACAATAGCTACTATAACTTATTTCCTTTTCACCATTGAAATTTTAACGATGTTAACTATTTTACACTTAAAGTTTATGAAAGTAATTTTATTTGACGAAAATTCTATGTAAGTTAATAATTAGAACATATTTTAGTTAAACAAAAGTTAAATAAAAAGTATAATATATTTTTCAAAATAATATTTTAGTTAAACAAGAAGGTGTTTAAAATTATTTTTACTTCAAACTAATTATTTACTTCAAGGAAAACAAAACAGTTGTTTTAAATTATTTTTTCTTCTATAAGTTATTTATTAAAAGTATTTTTATTTAACGTTTTCCTTAAAATGAATATTCCATCTTTACTATTTTTACAATTCATGTATCATTCAAATTTTCCTGAGAAAAAAAGTAATTCTATATTTTATTTCTAAATATTTTTTCTTAAAGTATTATAATTTTATGGGCAAATAAAATGCAAGTTTTATATAATATTTACAAATTTATTCATATTCGTAAAAGTAGCAGTATAATGGTGTATATACAATAACAAGATTACAATTTTATCTTGAACAAACTTTCCACAACTTTTGAATTTTGCAAGCTTAACCAATATTGAAGTTGCATAGTTTCTTACAGCACAACCGTTCACTTGCTTAGGTACATGGTAAGTACAACACCTTACATTAAGATTAACATTTAATGAAGTAAGCGAAGGACAACTTTCATCATTTACATCTTTTACATTCTTTAATTGAATCAATTTTTGAATCCAAAGAACTTTTTCACTACCTTAAAAAAATACTGCACCAACTTCGGAGAGTAGTGCAATTATTCTTCGAATATGTGTTATACAATAACCATTTGAAGTATCCCAAGATAATCCGTGAAAATTTTCAATTAACCAATCGCACTGTTTTTGATAGCATATTGCTAATTCTATCACTTCACATGGCAGTTTTACCATACAATGAAACATTAACGTAGCATCACTTGAATTCTTTTTCTTTCGCATTTAAATGCTCAGAAAATTTTTCTTTGAAAAATTTGAACACGCTAAAAACAAAGGATGACATTTAAAACCTTATATATATATAATATATTTTCTTGAACAAAGTAAACTTTTTACTGGAATAAATTGTTGTTCAATAATAGTTGGAATTAGTTGTGCAATAAATTCTGTATCTTGAAAAAGAATTCTACATGTGTTATAAAACATATTCACTGAAATAGTTAAATATCCTTGTTTCTTATAAATGTTATAATAATAAGTAAATGTTTTATTATCATTTACATGATTAATTAAATAAATGTCTTGAAATAACAGATCCAGTATTGCGCTGATATATACACTGGTGGGTAATGTTTAATGTACATCCACTACACTACTTTAATCGTTTCGCATTTGTAATGCTCAGAAAAATTTTCTATAAAAGATTTGAAATTCTTAAAATAACTAAGTTTTTACTGTTTCAAATATACATGAGTCTATAATAAACAAAGGATTGCAAAAAGTACACTCTATCTTCTTTCAAACTAGTAGTTAAAATAACGAAGTTAGTGGTTTCAGGCCCGTATATCTTTTGAAATTAGTTTATCTCTTACCCCTTCCACTTTACGTTCAAGTAAGTTTCGCAATCCACATTCAAAACTCGCTATTCTAAATTCACCAGAATTTTCATGTTTTGCTAAATAAGCATTATGTATTTGCATAAAATTAGCAGGTTTAAACACTACGTTCCAAGTACGATCATTTAAAAATTTACTACGTTCAAGTTCATTCAACTCCGAACTGAGACAAACGTGTGCTAACTGACTAGGATTATTATAAAATCGGGCAGCACAAACTAAACGTATTAACATAATTAAAATTGTCAATGGCGCTCCAAATACAAAGTCCTTCAATAACATTAATCCCGCACTCACAAGTGGGAATATTAGGTTTTCCATTACGTTCACAAGAAAAGTTTCAGCAGCATGTGCGTTTAATTCAAAAGAATTTTCGAAGTTGGTGAAAATTCATTCTGGAAATCACCATTAGAGAAAACAAAGTTTGATTTAGTAATATTTTCTGCAATATGTAATCCCTTTCAACAGGTTTTGATAAAACAAAGTTTGATTCAGTAATATTTTCTGCACTATGTAAACCACTTTAAACAGGTTTTGATAAAACAAAGTTTGATTCAGTGATTTCCTGCACTATGTAAACCACTTTCAACACGTCTTGATAAAACAAAGTTTGATTCACTCTGGGAACCACTGTTCAATGTTACTGAAGTTTCAATAAGACAATCAAAACTAGTCACCAATGAAGGACTAGGAGACCTATTTTCGGTATACACCAAAGCTAATGCATCACGTTCTGCTTCGCACAAACAAAACTGTTTGATGAGTAATTTTCAACACACCACAATAAGTTTTGTGAAGACATAATAAACTGGGACTGGTTAACCTATAGCTGCTACTACTCTATTCCTGCAGCTACTGATGGAAACCAATCACCTTCTTACTTTTCATTGTAAAATGAAGAGGCACTTTCACTTTTAGATGGGGGAAAAGGTATTAGTCATATCATAAACTTCACCTTTAAATTTCAATAATAATAAAACAGTACGTTAAGTTTTTTCCTCTGTAATAATAAATCTGCCTTTTAATGCAGTATATTAAAGTTTAGTAACTCATCTTGAACTACCAGTAAAATAAAAATGTAACTTTAACAAGAGTTTGCAAGTGGTCAATGATAATATTTCTACTCACGTCCACCAAATCTGTTCTTTATGAGTAATTCTTCACTTAGTTCCACTATTTTGTTTCCCAATAGAAAACGAACTCCATACTCAAAGTTTACTCATAATCAAACTCCATAATCAGATCCAGGATGAGTATTTACATTACAATTAAATATCTCATCTATATTTTTTTAATTTAATAATACACGATAAACACTATCATTCAAAAGCTGAAGATGGTTCTCTTCAATTAATTGTATTACACGAATTAAATATCCCATACACACATGTTCACTTTTATCCTTGTTCCAAAATGCACATGCGGAACAAAGTAAAATGTCTTTAGTGTTCCAATTACGAATTGATTTTAGTATACAAGGTTGATCAACACATTTAGATCTACATCGACACGAGGGCTTTGCAAGCAGAGAAGATGATAAGTTATCAATGGTATTTTCACTACCGTTCTGTTTTATGGTTACAACAAGACTGAAGCTTTAATTTTTAAGTAGGTTAATGAACAGCTAGGTAAAGAACAAGATTCAACTTATCCTCAGCATAAAACATGGTAACAAAAATACAATATTGAAATATTACCGTCTATTAAGTACTTTAGAAAAACTATGTCAACAATAAAATCAAGGTAGCTAAACGTCAATGCTATGTATTGTCCATAATCATATAAACACTTAATTATTTATACAGATGCTTATCAGAATAATGGAAACACCTGTAGTTGGCAACACGTCAGATGTATGGGTTGGCAGTGGTGTCGTGGCGACCGCAGCGCCGGACTGCTGGTGGTGGTGTGTTAGGTCGGTCTCCATACTACGTCAGGCGTCGTGGAACAGGAGTGTGCAGTGGCTGCAGCAGACGGAGGTAGTGTAAAATGGGAGACCTCTCAGAGTTTCAAAGAGGGCAAATTGTTAGTGCGCGGTTATGTGGAGTGAGTGTGACGGCAGTGGCTAGTGTGTTAGGTGTGTCGCCAGGGACAGTGTCGAAGGTGATGACGGCCTACACAACACACGGGAAAACCACATCGGGGAAGCGGAACAGTGGGCGGAAGAAAAGCATCAGTGACAGGGCACGCCGGGTATTAAAGCGCATTGTCACGCGGAACCGTCGTGCCACTGCGGCGCAAGTGACGGAGGAACTCAATCAGCACCTCCCCCAACCTGTTTCGACAATCACAGTCCGCCGCGAATTACATGACATGAACTTACGGGGTCGTGTTGCACGGGCCAAACCTCTCATCAGGGACCAGAACGCTTTAGCACGCCGCAAATGGTGCCGCGACCATGCAACTTGGGCCGTTGACGACTGGAAACGTGTGGTATGGGCGGATGAGTCACCATTCACCCTATTCCAAACCACGGGCCGTGTTTATGTGTGGAGAACGCCCAAAGAAGCGTATGATCTGCAGTGTCTCCGCCCAACTGTGAAACATGGCGGTGGCACGGTGATGCTGTGGGCCGCAATATCATGGTTTTCATTGGGTCCTGTGGTCACACTTCGCGGATGCATCACTGCCAACGATTATGTCGCAATTTTAGGAGACCACTTGCATCCTATGGTCCGGATGTTGTTCCCGGACAATGACGCCATATTCCAGGATGATAATGCACCCATTCACACAGCTGGAGTTGTTGCAGCTGGTTTGAGGAACATCGAGATGAAGTTCAACACCTCCCCTGACCCGCCCAATCCCCAGATCTCAACATAATTGAACATCTGTGGTCCATCTTGGAAACACGACTCCGGCGACGATTTCCACCTCCATCCTCTCTCACAGAACTGGCCGATGCCCTGCACGAGGAATGGTGTAATATTCCACTTGCTACCATTCACGACCTCTATGCCTCCATCCCACGTCGCATCAAGGCTGTTCTGAAGGCGAAAGGTGGCCCGACACCATATTAATCTGGTAAGTTGCACTTTCGTTCAGGTGTTTCCATTATTCTGATAAGCATTCATGTAAACACTTTTATAATTTTACTTATTCAAAGCTATTAAAGTAAATTCAAATTTTACTTCATCCATTCGGAGTAAAAGTAAATGGTGAGGAAATTCCTCAAATAATTCAACATTATCAAAATCCACATAATTTCAGAGATAAACAAAAAAATCACAATATTCATTATTAGTCTACATATGCCTCTCCTCATAGTCTGGTTCTGCAATAACGTCTTTCTCAATTAATTTTGTCTTTACTTCAACAACTCTGAGTAAAAGTAAATTGCGAATAAAATATTCAAAAATTTCAACAGTGTTAAAATGAACATGTTTCGAAAGATACACATGATAAATATGAAAAAATTCAAAGCATCCATTATTAGTCTATATGTACGTCTCCTCAAAGACCTTTCTTCAACTATAGATCCTGTAACACAACGATGTCTCTGGCGATTGCGAACATTTTATAAACATTCAGCACACAATAAGGGACAATTGTTTTTCTATTTTCAATTTTCAACAGCTTCTAAAATACATTTGTCATCAATCGTATAATTCACACATCCGCATGTATTTTCAATTTCACTAGAACACATGGTGGTAGATGAAACTTCAATGTCCTGCACAGCACTATCAGTTTCCTCAGCACTAGAATCCTCTTGGTACCCTTGTATGATAGTTTTCGTTCGTGTCCGCACTCAAATAACATATCTAGCAGTCATTGCTTTAATTCATCTGTTTGCAGCTGAGTCTCGAGGTGTAAAGATCTGCTTTCGTCTGAGAGAATATTCAGTGTAAGCTTCGTATTCGAAGCTGGTGTTCTTTCCTACGGAATTCGACTTTGTGTGTATAAACAGTTCAGCTTGGTTTGTGTCTGGTGTTCTTGTTAGCGCATAGTTCATTTAAAGCGATGGAAAATAAAATTGATGCTTTGCTTGCTGCCCAAGAAATTCAAGGCTATGACGAACCCGATCGTGTACTTGAATGTTAGAATCATTTGTGCTACTACAAGCTGTTAGGGTTTCGTCCAAAAAACATGATTCCGGCATGTTGCTTCATTACTTGCTTTACTATTATTAGAATGATGAAGAAGCTGTCTTACAAAACTGTGTGGCTGGTCAAGACATTATCGATCTTGGACATTATGGATTTTTCAGAAGTGTAGAAAGTAAGGACTTGGCGTGGAGTTATTATTGTGAGATATTTATAGAACCTGACGGAATGATCCCTCAAGATACAATTGACTTTTTCGGCTTGCATACATGGTCTAGTGGCGATGCTGCTATGGATGTGGATAGTACCGATTCTAGTATGAATCTGGACAATGAAGTTAGCACAGAAGAGAATTATACCGATGGCAGTGGTGAGGGTGTGTTTAATATTAATGTTCAACAGTGGATGCAGGACAATAACATGCCAATGATGTATGGTGCAGGAAAAAATAGTGAATTTGAGATCGTTAGTGAGTGTGATAAAACTATCCCAACTTTGGTTTGCAAGGGCGTCAAATTACCATTAATTCTGTAGTAAAGTCAATTCCTAACCCATAGGAATAACAGTTTGTTTAATTTTGCTATGGTACACTTACTTAAAGGTGTCGATCTCGATTCGAAGATAGCATTTACAATTGAGAGTAGTAATACTAAAGAAAATAAGCCGATTTACATACCATGGCGGTTCCGTGCACATCTTAATGTAGAACATATTTTACTTAGTATTGAAAATGTTCTTAATTCAAACGAAGAATTCTTGTTATGGGATAAAGTACTGTCAAAGTTGATATATCCGATCCTATTCGCGGGCAGGGACGACGTGACAATGTCAAATATTTGCCTTTGGAAAAATATCTCCAAAAACATATCATACCAGTTGAATATGTTCCTGATTGTCTCGCGCGGGCTTTGGTATTGGCGAAACTACGAGCTGATCAAGAGTATGAAAATGCACGCTACATGAAAATACATCCTAAGAAGTGGGCTTCTACTGCAGCACAATTGTGTTATTTTGCGAAAGTAGATTTGTTAAGTCAAAATGGTGGAAGTATTGAAGATGTAGATAAGTTCCAGAAATATTATAGTGACAAGTGTCAGACAATTGTGTATGTACGTGATCCGGAAAGTCGAGAGCATATGATAGTGTATTCAGGACCACAAGCAGAAAACAAATTGTTTCTAAGATACGAAGACAATCATTATGTTATCACTGAAACCATAATGTCATTTTTAGGGAGTGATGGTTATTGTTATCATTGCCTTATACCATATGAAAAGCGTCGGTTTCATAAATGTAAATTTTATGTACTCATTGTGAAGAGTACCATGACGATAATGATGCTAGTAAGGATAAGGGTTTGAAATGTTGGTGTTGTTATCGCACATTTCCCAACCAGACCTGCTATGATCAACACAAATTTAAAGCCAATGGTAAACCTGTATGTTATTACGTTCAACTGTGTCCGCAGTGTTGGGTAAAAATTGATAGACTTAGCAGGAAAACAAAACACGTGTGTGGAGAACATTATTGTAAACTGTGCAACATCCATGTCGATGAAACACACCCCTGTTTTGTCAAACCAACCAAACCGAAACGTGTTGAGGATTTCCTGTACATTATCTTTGACGTTGAAACAATGTTACTAGACACAGATAAAAATGGTGAACGTGAACATGTACCAAACTCAATTTGTGCATCTCATCGTTGTCGTCAGTGTAAGGATATAGACCAAAATTATACTTGTAGTATTTGTGGTAATGTCAATGGTCAGAGAGATTTTGTATTTTATAATATGGATGCATTTGTTAAACATGTGTTACAACAGGGTCCTAAGTTTCAGATAGTAGTAGGACTCTCACACAATGGGTCTGGTTTCGATACAATACTAGTAGTGCAATGTCTTATGGAAAAACAAAATTTGACACCTCACATTATAGCACAAGGACAGAAGATTATTCAATTAACTGTAAATAATATCATTTTACGTTATACATATTTGTTCATGGGGGTTAAATCATCCAAATTACCAGCAACGATGGGGTTAGAAGAAAGTTTAAAGAAAGGAGAGTTTCCATACCTATTTAACACTCCTAAACACGAGGATTATGTCGGGCTTTGGCCAGACATTGAATATTTTGATATTGACGATGAACGGGCTGCAGTTCTTGCGTGGCATAAGGAATGTATTAAAAGTGACAAGACTTTCGATTTCCAGAAAGAAATCTTAGAGTATTGCAAGAATGACGTTTTGATTTTGACACAGGCATTGATTCGATTCTCAAACCTCATTCAAGAACAAACGGGAGGGATACAATGCTTCCTACAAACAAATACTATCGACTCGTGTGCTATGGAATGTTTCCGTTCACGTTATCTTAAAGAAAACACCATTCCAATCATCCCTCCTTTAGGTTTCCAACATCGTGACCAAAAAATAAGACAGCAAAACAATGGTTAAAATATATAGAGTATAAAAATAATGTTAAATTGCAAACAGGAGAAAATGGAGGTGAAATTCAATTTAAGAGGTTTAAACTGGATGGATATGACAAGAGAACCCGTACTGGTTACGAATTCTACGGCTGCTACTGGCACGGACATACATGCATCACCCAACTTCGTCGTCTTCCTGTAGATGAGGAGGGACATACTTTGGAAGACCGGTATAAGGCAACACTAGCGAGAGAAGAATTTCTTAAAAACAGTTGTAAAATTAAAGTTGAATCCATCTAGGAATGTGAATGGAACAAGATGGTTCAAGCATAACCTGAAATTCAAAGTTTCTTAAGAAATGAGTGTTGTGAGATGCAAGCTCATTTACGTCCTTAAGGCACACTCAAAAGAGGACGTACCGAATGCTTTCGCGCCTTATATGAATGTGGTGAAGATGAGTATTTAGCATATCTGGATGTAA
The DNA here is from genome assembly GCA_022664845.1 of Lepisma saccharinum. Taxonomy (NCBI): domain Eukaryota; kingdom Metazoa; phylum Arthropoda; class Insecta; order Zygentoma; family Lepismatidae; genus Lepisma; species Lepisma saccharinum. Next base: position 11,908 of record JAGDQP010026213.1, read on the forward strand.
TCTCGCTTTATCCGTTTGTGATGTCTAAGAAGCCTATGCCAACGGGAAAAATTAAATTTCATAAAGGCAAAAACATGCCTGATCCAGCTAGTGTTCATGGTCTGGTTCACTGCAAAGTCCTTCCTCCTAAAAACCTTGCTATACCCATTTTGCCATATAATGCACATAAACGTCTCGTCTTTGGTTTGTGTAGGTCATGTATGGAGGGCTTGAATAATCGAGAATGTACACATAATGAAGAAGAACGTGTAATCAACGGAGTATTTTGTACTCCCGAACTAGATGTGGCTTTGGAGAAAGGATATGTTATTCTTAAAGCATACGAAATCTGGGAAATGCAAATGACGGAGGGACTCTTCAAACTGTATGTCAAGTTTCCTAAAAATGAAACAGGAAACCAGTGGATTTCTGATAATTGTGCTACGGAAGAGCAGAAGCAACAATATATACACGATTATGAACAGAATGAAGGTATTTCACTTCAGTTTGATAAGATCCAATATAATGCCGGGTTGAGACATATTTCAAACATATTTTTAACTGCCTTATTTGGAAAATGGGGACAAAGATGCGACCTTCCACAAACTCGCATTGTTAAAGTCGAAAAAACATTTTGGAAATCTTACGTTCGCCTCATTTGGAAGTTCAACATGTGATTCCTATAGGAGAAAACAAATTACAAGTAACGTATAAAAACTTTAAAAATGAGAATTCACCTCACGCTTTTACCAATGTAGGAGTAGCAGCTTTCATATCCTCGTGGGCTAGGATTCGTTTATATGAATTACTGGATATTGTAGGTATGGAACGTCTCCTGTATTGTGACACAGATTCAGTTATATACGTGCTGAAAAAAGATGAGTCATTACTACTACGTACTGGGAATTACCTCAGAGAATTGACTAATGAAATAGAAGATGGGTGGGAGATGCAAGGTTTCGTTGGATTGGGTGCAAAAAATTATTGTTATGCTACGAAGAATCTTGTTGCTGGTGAAGTGAAATATGTTTACAAAGTTCGTGGTATAACTTTGAATTATCGAGCGAAAGAGAAAATAAATTACGAGCACTATTACAATTTGGTCACTGAAAAGTAGGATAGTCGTCAAATCCTTTGTCCTAACAATATCTTGCGCAAAGCAGGATACAAAATCGTTTCTAAACGACAGTACAAAACACATCGAATGGTCAATAATAAGCGAAGGAAGCTTAATCCCTCAAACAAGGAAGATTATTCTACTCTTCCCTATGGATATTGCAGTGAATAATTTTCGTACAAGTTACAAAATGTAAGTTGATAACCAAACGTTTGTAAAGGAAAATCTGACAACACATTTTGATGCAACGTTGCAAACTATTTTTTATCTTAAGAAAACTTCTTTGTAAAACAAAAACTAAAACTTTTTTGTTATGATTTTTTTTACAAAATTTTGTTCTTAGAAATTTTTTGTTACAATTTTTTTGTTATGAAAACTTTTGGTTCCATTTTTTTTTGTTGCAAACATTTTTTTCTTACAAACTTTTATTCTTACGAATATTTTGAAATGACAATTACTTTCGTTACGAAATTATTTTTTGTAAAACAAAACGACAAAAATCTCTTTAACATTTTTTGAAAAGGCAAATACTTTTTGTAAGTTTTATTTAATACTTATGTAAAATATTGTCTTGTAAGGTAAATTTGTTAAAGGAGATTTTAATAAAATTGGAAATCAGAATTCTTGTTAACTTTTTATTATCATATCCTTTTCATTGTACAAGAAAAGTATTTACTATGATTTCACTTTATGTATCAGTATTTTGTATTAGTTGTCTTTAAACACAATAATTTATACCAGTTTTTTTATTTCAGCATTGTTTGTATCACTTGTCTGGAAAAGCATCACTGTTCAATAGTTTGTATCAAGTCTATAGTCACAACACTTTCGTATCACTTGGAAAATGTTTGAGTCTGTATGTATCTTACTTATGCACAAATAAAAAGTTCCTTGTTAGTACAAATCTGTTATTTTATTTCCTATACAAATATCAGTCCTTGTGTATGTTCAAAGTTAGAAGGAGTGAAGATCTTTCTTGGTACAAGTCCATGGATGCAATCTATCTTTCACCCATAAGATTAAACGGATTCTGTCCTTACATTCGGAATCTGTCACCATTTTCTTATAAGTCGTAAGAAATTTATGCAGTATATCAATAGAATTAGTGTGGGATTCAGTAAATTTTTGGTTAATCTGAACACAAACCAAGGGAGTTGTTAATACGTCAACCATACGAAGTAGAGTAATTTCCTTGCTTAAGTCTACACACTCATGGTCAAAGTCAAATGAAATATCGTGAAAGCACTCATCACAAATTATACTAAAGCAAGGTGTCCATTCTTCAAGACTTGACAGCACACAGTCGACAGCTACCTCGGCAAAAGTACACTGACAGCTAGCCATTGTTTCCTGATTCAGCTGCAGCACACTAAGTCACAATCGAATCGTCATGGCAATTTATTGACTTCATCAGCCAATCAGATTATTTAAATTCAAATGACGTCATTTCCTAGTATGGTAGTGTTTGTTTGCTTAGTTCTTGTTACAACTCTACAAAAATGCTATTGTGATATTCTCTCACAGACACTTTTCCCCACCTGTCTCCTACTCTTCCTGTTTCAAGTAAAAATATGGTTGCAGGCTGTGAAAGCAAGGTATGGACTTCCGGTGTGCAGTGCTAGTTTCTTAGTGTGTGTGTGTTTATATGTGTTTCTGACGGGGTTCTGCAAAAGTTGGCATATGCGGGAAATGTTTTTGCATCAGGCGATAACACATCAGTCAAGGCCCGTAAACTTAGGAAATATTCTTACATTATACTACAAGATTCCGCCAGGGAAAAATATAAAAGTAAGTAATTATAATTTCTCATTACCCTTATATTTGTCTTTATCTACCTTCCAAAGACTATATACGAAGGCTATACCTAACTTAATTTAATAATATGTTCAATATAAGTCTTTAGTCCACCTACATGGTCTCAGGAAAGGACGTTTTATCAATCCGTGTCGTATAAAGAGAGTAGATTGTAATTCTGAGGTGTCAATCGCCTGAATTGAGACAACAAGCAGTCCAATAGACCTCATTTTCTTCTTATGTTACGAGGAAATGTGGTTCCAGAGACTCTTTTTTGGCTAAAATCAATTCTTTCTAGTTTTCATTTGACTCAAAGTACTTCAATTGATGTCTATCTTCTTAACCAAACAGTCTTTTCTGCCATAACATACATGCAAAATCGTTATATACTCATAAAAATACAACTGAAAGAGTAGATGATATCTAAAATCATGTTCAAGCTAGTTTAAATGTGAGTTTACTCGCTATATATTGTTCAAATATAGCGTCACCTTCAAATATGCGTTCAACCTAGTTTAAATGACAGTTTTCTTGTTACATATTGACTACATATGGTTCTTAGGACTTCTCTTTGTATTATTAAAGCGCATAATATAGGCAATTTTGATTTACCAGAGTTGATTTCCCAATTAATATGCAAAGTGTACAAGTAAAATAATGTCTACATTCCATTCTGAACAGTCCCTCACGCGAGAAAATCGAAACAATGAGTCCTTCGTACCATATTTTTCGTGAAGATATAGATTGTTTCTCTACTATTTGTGTTGAAATAAATATTTCAATGTTCTATATTAACAAAATTGTATTCACATGGTCAAATTGGGCTAATCATCTGCTTTGGTGCCGTCATTTTCATATTCAAGAACTTGTTTTGTAACAACTAACCTCTAATATGGCGTTATTCTCGTATTTTCGGGTTTTAAAAGTATCTTCAAGACTAGTTTTCTGCTTAAAATTATGTTTGAATATCTCTTTCATAGTGCTTACCGATAAATAAGAGGACTTCATTCCCTAAGTTTCACATCAATTAGTCATTTTCGTGTTTAATTAAACTTCTTTCTACTTCAAATGTCACTTTTCTCACAATATATTGAGTCTATATGACTACAAGAACTCCCTTCCTGATAACAAACACCGAAATAGTAGCAATTTCATCTGAAAAGTCTACTTTAGACACATCATAATCACGTTTGTGCTATAGATTACCACCAAATAATTCTTTCCAAGAGTAAAATACAATGCAAAAACTCATTTCTAGTTAAATTATCTGTAAAATAAGTTCTCCAAAGTGATAGTTTGATATTTAATTCATTCTTTTCCTATTTCAAAAGAGGTCTTTTCTCCTAAAACCGCCAATGAATACCTATGTGAAGCAGGAAATAGCCTTCAAAACAGTTGCTACTACTTAAACATGCACGTCAGGAGACGTATTATACAGGTTTCCATTGCATAAAACAATAAACACCTTGTATTAGGGTAAAATCAGATTTCAAATATGGTCCAGATGCATCTCGTATGCTATTCAAAGGAATAATCACCCTGTATTAAGGTAGATTATCTTCAAAGTAGCGTCTATAATTCTGTTATATAGTTTTTACATGCCCTCTGAGACAATATATACCTGATATTTCAAGTTAAAATAGATTTGTACACATGAAGTACACTTCTTTGTACACTTTCGGTACGCTAACTAGCTCACAAATAACGATATTGTAGTAATTTCGACTTTAAAAGTCTTAAGAAACATCTCAAAAGTAAAATATTATCATAACGTTTTCTTACAATTGCATTAATCACATATCATACGGTTCTTTTGTGCACAATAAATGCACTTCTAGTGTTCAAATTATTCCAAAATTGGTACTAATGCAGTAATTTCGGTTTACATTGGTTCAAGTCGCACGGTTCTACATGTAAATTATGTATATTTCATCGTCTTAAGAATTAAAATCTCATTCATTTATACAAATAGAGGTGTGAAAACAAGCAAAAACACTTCTTAAGCAGAATAATCACATCTCTGGAGTAAAAATTATTCATAAAAGATGTTAGTATTATAGCAAATAGACATATCCATATTATGTATACGTAATTTCTTATATAAAGCTTTCGTTAGATTATATTTGAATATTTATTATAACTATGAAATATAGTTCTCTTATTTTGTATCAAACCTCACTTTTACTGTTTTCGAACTAGTATCACCCTCGTATATGCTTATTCAGGAAAAGAGTTAACACGCATTTTGTTTCTTACCTCGAGGGAGAAGGTTTTCAATTCTCCAAATCCTCTCTGGCACTGCGTAAATTGAAACGATATTTGACGCGTGCCACAACAGATGGTGCGGCAACAATTAACGTCTGCGGCAGACACATCGCTGTCTCCACCCTCTCCAACCGACACGACCATATTTTTGCTGTTTCTCATGGCCAGAATATTCCCACGGCGCTCTATGGGCTCAAAGAGTTGAACCCGAGGCCCAAAGGTGATGTTCTATGAAGAAGAAGATGACAGTTTTGTCAAAATAATAGTCTACATATGTCATTTTCACGCCAGGTGCTTGAATTTCGGTGGAAGAGGTTCCGAGAAATTTGGCTTCAACTACTCCTTGATGATTAATTACCCCCATCCGTTTATTAGAGAGAGGGGGGAGGCAACAGATGTCTTGTTTTGTCTTACAATTTCCAGAGGAAGAAGGAAAGAGTGAGGAAAGAAGTTTTCTTTGCATGTGTCACTTGTTTTCGCCTTCATTTAGCTTGTGTTCAGACGAATCATTCGGAGAAGTATGATCGAAACACTGGCTAGCGTTTTTGACTTCAAGGCCGTACTTGAGGAGGCAACCTGGGGTTCGAGTCTTGCTAAGTCCCTCTGCGTTAAATCATTTCGACATATCTAGCGTATGTCTTCTTGATTTGTTATGGAATTCATCTTACGACATGATAATATATAAATATAAATTTCTAATGAGTGGTCGCTATAGGGTGTTCATAAAATAACTGATATTTATCTGAATTATAAAATATAAATTAAATAGAAGTAATTGCTTGATTAAAACAATGAAAATATAAGATATTGAATGCAATATGTACATCAAATAACTGAAAACTTGATAGGAAATTGGTTATTGACTATTTCATGTTTGAAACTATTAACACTGTATACACTGTATGGACAAAAAGTGGTACCATATTGAATATTAATTATTTATCATATTATTATCGTATTGATGCAATTAAACACTGTTAATAAATCGCTATTACTAAAAATTTAAGGTATTCAGTCTATAAAAATATACATTTCATGTACTACTACACCCTCCTTCTACCGCATGTTCTACAAACTCCTAAAAATGGCAGAGGACGCAAATTCAAACATGGTGTATAAAAATTCTAAGGGAAGGAGGCCATAGCAGCTACTGCTCCCCCCCCCGTGATATCCTGAGAATTGCAGTACTATAATTTAAGGTAAAATACTAATTTCTGGAACATTTGATGTAACATAGACGGTAAACGCGTACAGAAAAGCCTTCTTTAAGAAAATTGGATTAACGCAGTCAACGCATATAATGCACGCAATTCAAGCGTGCATGAAAAGGAGCCCTAACGAAATCCTAATTATTCCCGTACTATACTACTTAAGTGCGTTTGGCTTGATTACAAAATCACAGTTATCGGATGAATATTTATGGTGGAAGACATTTTTAGGGTGATGTTGAACCCTAACATATTATTTTTTTAAATTAGAATCTATTTGAGAAATGTATGCACGTAATTCCGTTTCCAAACTCTCTTATGAATTATACTTTTACAGTAAAAAGTAAATCTTGGCTTGTAACTATCCATCTACATACGCTAAAAAGTCTGCAGATACTTGTGGACACTTACTTGTAGGTTACAAATCTGGACGACTACACTGTTATTTCGAGAAACAGAATCACTAGTAATACTAGTCACATTGTGATACTAGTCCGTGGACTTGTAGCTGGTATTTTACAACTGTAAGTTTGAGAAACAGGAACTTGTGAAGTGAATTGATATTAATAGTGTAGAGACTAGTAATATTGTTCCAAAAGTTTTGAGAAACCGGCTGCTGAAAGTAGTAATAATATTTCTGGTGGTTTAGCTTCAGTAAGAACACTGGTCCAGTGGAACGATGTCACACTTCTAACTATTGAAAGTGAGTAACATAGGTTCGAAATCTGTTCTCACCAAAGATCTTTTTACAAGGCAAAAGTGAATAGACACTTCTATTCGTGAACGTCGAATACTAATAAATGTGGAAGCAGCGAGCCGAATTCCCTTTGGTAGGAACGTCCTTGTAGAAATAGAAGACAACAACGATTAACGAATATTGGTTGGAATATGCAAAATAAAGTATCCGTGTGTTAACAGTGCAAATACGAAGTCATTGACGTGAAGCGTCCAGTCTTCTTGTACTTCTTTAAAACAGAACAACTGTAAAATGTGTTGCATAGATTTTTAGAAGCGAAATGTGTGGTGCAGTGGTTTTGTCTTGACCTTTTATTCTGATGATCCGGGTTCGATCCCCGTGTTTTTGCGACTAAGATGATAGCTTCAACTATTTACAGAACTCAATCAGAAATTCTCCTTGGGTTTGAGAGAAAAGAAGCATCACTAGCTAGAATCAGAAAGTAAACCGTTTGTTTGCGTTTGTTCTTTAGGATAATAATAAATCAATCTAGTTTCAAGGTTTTCATTGATCTTTCTCTATCCTTCTCTTTCTTTCCATGACATCGTCAATTATTTTTTCTCTTTCTCTCTTACTCATTCCTTCTCCTACACACACTCTCTGTCATTATATGTGTGTGTGTTTATTCTATATCAGGATAATATTATAAACATTAGTTTATTCGTGTCGTGAGGAAAATTGCCCGGTACTACTTCAGTCATATTAGATGGTTGTACTAAAACCTTTCGATTGCTAAGCCAATCTGCCTACGGCTACTCGATCCATCTTGGTCTCCATGTCGATCCATCAACACGGCATTAAGAAGCAATATGCCGATTCACAGAGCAACAGATTTATAAATTATAATCTTTGGGTTTACATTTTATTTATAGCTTTTAGGCACCTATGGATCACTCCAAGATAAGGTTTTGTGAAATGCGGTAGGATGGCCGTAAAGCCAGTAGGCAGGTCGTAAAGTGAAGGTACCATCGCGGTACATGCCTGGTGTGGCTAAGGAAAACACTGGGAAATCCAAGAATCAGGACAGTCAGCCGCTGGTACCGAACCGAGGACATCCAAAATTCGAAACCAACACTCTCAAAAGTTAGATATGACGGCCGTTTGGAACAAAACATACTCATATCTACGTTTATCACACTCACGCACACACACAAGTATTTTTCTGGAAAGAGAAAGATTTTAATTTATCTCAGATATTCTCCATATGATGCTAATTAATTTGTATCTTTTGAACATTATTATATACCGGGTGTCCATCAAGTCCGTTGCCATCCGGTATATCTTCGAAACGACTGCGAAAAAACACGTTCTTGGTTATTTTGAGGGGCTTGAATTTTGAGCTATAAAAGTACTACCCCAGCCAGACCCCCTAAATTGGGGTATGAGGTCAACTTGAAAATTTCAAATAGCAAACGGGGTCGAGTAATATATCATTTGAAAGGTCTCGACAAAAGAAACAATCTGCCGAAAGTTTCAAGTCACTATGTTGACCCCTTCTAAAATGGCGGCGGTCACATTTCGTGTCCATAAAGTCCGTTGCCACCCTGTGTATCTTCAAAACGACTGGGAATATAAAAAAACCGCAAAAACACGTCCTTCATTAATTAAAAGTCTAACATTTTGAGCTATAAAAGTTCCACTCCGTGTCCCCTAGGGGGAGTAAACGGAGGTCAGGATCTACGTGAAAATGCCAAATGACAAAATGGTCGAGTGATACCTAGTGTCAACGGGTTTGACACAAGAAATAATTTGGAGAACCTTAGAATTTCAAATTGTTCATATTCCAAATGACAGGAAGATGAAAGTTCTAAAACGAAACTTCTATTCTTCACTCTGACAGCATGAGGTCTAGAAGTTACTGTATCTAACTGTTGTTGTCATGATTCTTTTCGAAGTTCTAACATACCCACAAGTAAGCTGCTATGTTAGTCCCATAGTTTTGTAATGATAGGAACATTTCGAAACATTTTCTTTTTCATTAATTTTTTTATGAGAGTTTGCTCATGAATGTAAATTGTCAATGTTGTGAAGATGTTCCAAATTGCTGACAATGAGTTTTCCAGCGTGTTCCTACGTATATATGCCTTAACCACAAAATAGTATCTTTCCAGTTACACTTTGCTGATTAAAGTTTCGGAGATACACGAGTTGAAGTTACTTATTTATAGGCTGAACATGTAGAAACTGTTTATTGATTAAGGCATATGTACATAGGAACATGCTGAAAAGCTATTGCCAGCAATTTGGAACCTCTTCACAACACTGACAATTTACATCTATCAGCAAACACTCATAAAGAAAATTAAAGAAAAAGAAAATGTTTCGAAATGTTCCTAGCATTACAAAACTATGGGACTAACATTGCAGCTTATTTTTGGGTATGTTAGAACTTCAAAAAGAATCATACCAACAACAGTTAGATACAGATTTTGCTGTGAAGAGTAGCGTCTAGACCTCTTGCTGTCTGAGTGAAAAATAGAAGTTTCGTTCTAGAACTTTCATCTTACTGCCATTTGGAATATGGAACAATTTGAAATTTTAAGGTTTCCCTAAATTATTTCTTGTATCAAACCCGTTTTTACTAGGTATCACTCGATCACTTTTGTCATTTGACAATTTTATGTAGATCCTGATCTCCGATTACTCTCCCTAGAGGACACGGAGTGGAACTTTTATGGCTCAAAATGTTAGACTTTTAATTAATGAAGGACGTGCTTTTGAGGGTTTTTTATATTCCCAGTCGTTTTGAAGATACACAGGGTGGCAACGGGCTTTATGGACACGAAATGTGACCACCGCCATTTTGGAAGGGGTCAACATAGCGACTTGAAACTTTCGGCAAATTATTTCTTTTGTCGAGACCTTTCAAATGATATATTACTCGACTATATCCAACGGTGTCAGATAATAACGGGGTCGGCAGGCGTCCCTTGTATTCTCCTCTCCCAGAAGTGAGTTAGTCAATCAAAACGTCATATTACTTTGTAATATTTGAGATTAAGCAAATTATACATTTCTCGTCCGATAGGTGGGAGTGTAAACGATTGAACTTCTCTAAGTGAAAGTATTTTTTGAATTATGGTTAATTTTAATGAATTTTATTGTTTTCATATCAAGTTATTACTAACAGATAATTTCGTGTTTCTGTATTGGTTCAAAAGTATATTGAACGTTTAAGATATAGTAAAATTAACTATGCCATACATGAATGATCTGAAATGCTTCTGAAGAAAATCTTGTACGCTTCGCACTTGCATTCTGTTCTCCGCCAGGTGAGTTCCTTACCGAGCAACAAGTGAAATGTCGGTTCCACCAGGCATTGTTTTATATGTCGATGTACAATTGAGGAAGGTCAAGTAACAGTGGTAAAAAAACGTGGTGTTCTTTCGCTGAGTGTGAAGCGTAGTCTTAAGGAGAATCGACAGTTTTTTACAAATGTTAGATGAAGTCACTGTGCACGATGCGTTCGAAGAAACGTGGTGGAATCTGTTCATCGTGGAGGTGATTCAGTTTTTGAACCAATGTCTTCAAGATCATCAAGAGGCTCCATGGAACTGCAGAACATTTGTTTCCTTTGTGGAGACAATATCACTGAGGCATTTATGAAGCTCTAAAATACTGCCTCAATCACGAAGAAATAATGTGCACTAAGTGGAATCACTGAGTACAAGGGCAACGATTCTTCAAGTGGCAAATTGTCGATGTGGTGAATGGAGACAGCAGATTATAGATAGCCTTGCATCTGTAACTAGTGATGAGCACAAGAGTCTTGGTCTTGGAGTTTTGGTCTTGGTCTTGCATACAAGACCAAGACCAAGACCAGGGATACCGATGCAAGACCAAGACCAAGGTATGCAAGACCAAGACCATACCTGCAAGACCAAGACCAAGACCGTCTGCAAGAGTCTTGCACAGGCCTATTTGAATATTTTTAGGAAGTGGAAAGGAAGGGGAAATAATTATATCCTTCACTTGAATTTCTTTAGCTTCTGTAAAAATACCGCTGGAGTGAAGGTGTTCCGAGAATCCGAGTTTTGCAAAAAGTGTGAGTGGATATGAGAATCATGCCGTTGTTACTGTAGCACAAACGTCCTTTTCTGAATCGATTGTTATTTTCTGTCAGTTCTGTTACTGGGTGCATGAAAGCAATACCCACATATTTGCCAAAGATGATATAATGCTACAAACGTAACCTTTAATCTATCACTCCGTGAAACCATGAATATTGTTTAAGTTATTATAGCCTAGTGGACCCATAAGGATATAATATATCTTAAGCATATTATGCTTAAGAGTTTCCTGTCACCTTTATTTTCTCGGAATAGCTTTAGTGTGTGTTATTGGATTTATGCACGTAGCTACAAAGTTATTACTACTTGTTCTCAAGTTTCATGTGCGTCTTCTTAATCAAAGTCTCTTGCACCCCTTCCCCCCCCAGAAATAAATTAGAAATTGGTGCGGGTTACGATGCATTAACATGTTCTGAAACAATTAGTATCTCTTATCTTGAGGTCTCCAAAAAATTAAACACCATTTCACAGGTGCGTGCTATATTGAGTAAGCCTGAACCTTTCACCTTCGACCTGGTCAAGTTTTTTAGTACTTACTGGGGAAAAGATCGCAGAACCCTTACGTGATGTAAGAACTGGATGACGACGTTTTGTTTTTCATACTCCAGTCGGTTTAGGTAGCAGGGGCGACGAGACGCAACAAACGTGTTATTCATGGAACAAAGTGGTAGTCTTTCCGATTATCAAATATTACTGAATTCACCTAATCCTCTTTGGCTTGGAAACAAGTGAATGTATTTTTTTTGGTACCATTTTGAATTGCAAGATTGTGTTCCAGTATGAGTGACAACGACTCAACAGATTTGTCACCAAGTGATGGCAGCAGTTTTGTATCACCAGACGAGAGTAGCAGTGAGAGCTGTCAGAGTCCTGCACATGAAACGGCAGTAAAGCGCAAGAAGAAATTTACAGAATCAAGAAAACAATTGGCGGGTGCAAAAAGTAAATTCAGTGCATTTTTCGAAGTGGTTGCGGGAAGTGGGGGACATCCCTTTGGCTTGTGCAAACTGTGCAAACGCTCAAACAAGAAAGTTTCAATAAAAATGAAAAACAGAAAGACTTCTGGGCTGAAGAAACATCTCCTATCAGTGCATAAAAACGAGGCGCAGGAACTGTTTCCAAGAAAACAACAGCAAACTCAAAATATTACAATTGCAGATTTCTTTAAACCTACTGGACAGGTGAGTACTTCTATATTGAATTTATTTAATAGTGATTTAGACATTATTATCGTGCCATCTTTGAAGCAGCGGGTTTGAAACAACTTGCGGGTGCGTTCTTCCCCTTTAACTGGCACAACAGGGCTTGTGCAGAAATCGCTTTGCTATTTAGGTTCTGTTAATGTAGGGAGGGCCAAAAGTCTTAGGAGTTAGGACAGTCGAATAAAAAAAAAAATGCGCGACAGATAGGAATGAAACGTCCCTAGATATGTTAGAGGGGACAAATGTCACAGACTACACCGCGTTTGTGGCGACCAACTTGAATTCCCGAGCAAATTTTAGTGCTAGATGATGTGTCCCTTCCCATTTGAAATTATTAAGTTGAATCCAAGATGTTGGATTTCAAGATGACCGCCGGAAACGCATTCTGGTCTTTTATTTTATTTGACTTCCGTAAGACTTTTAGCCCACGCTGTACTATTACTGGGAAAATAAAACGTCCCATTTACAACAAGGTGTTTGTTTTACAATATTATAATTTCTAATAGTCTTATTTTTTTGGCGTTATCATTACACTTAGAGATGCTCACCAAGAAAGGATTTTTCGAAATTCGTACACTAAGGGAATGAGAGGCTCTAAACTAAAAGAGGCCCCAAGTACTCTAAACTAACAATGAAATTGAGGTAAAAAGTAAAATATCCAAAATGACCGGGATTAGGGGTTTAGATTAGTGTTCAATTCATAGTTTTCGGAGTCGCTGAGATGAGTGACACCTACGATATTGTTTTACTTCAGTGCCCCTCAGCACGTGGGGGAAGGGGAGAATGGGTGAAAAATAAAATGTTCAAAATTACCATGGTTAGAAAAGAATGCAGGAAGTTTATTGTTAAAACGAGTAGGTTAATTCAAATTTCATGCAAACGAAGACGCGGGTAACAGGTCGCTGGCAAACGAAGTCGCGGGTCGAGATATATATAATGTCCTGTCCCGGGTCAGGAGAGCTAAAAAAAATTAGGGACCCGGGGAAACTTAGGAGGTCCATGCATCTCCTAGGCACCCTTGGCTACAGGTCTGTATACATCCATGAACTGACTCATTAAAATATAACAATAATTATTTTTATTACTTCCGTTATAACACACGTATCATAACATTTAACCTAAATTTATTTTTGTATTTTTATTAGATCCTCTTAACTGTACAAGTGTTGTGCGTACGCGAGGCTCGTGTGCTTCTCTCTCTCTCTGTGTATATACATATATATAGAAAAAAATATATATTTGTGTGCGGTGCGCCTTTCTCTCTCTCCCTCCTCCTCTCTGTGTGTTCAGTCTGATTGTTTTTCTATCCTATAGAAAACGAACCGGTCGGGTGGCCGAGCAGTCTGCTGCAGTAGTCCATCGACTCGAAGGTCCCTGGTTCGAGTCCCGGCATTGGTGTGGCTTTTAACACTTAACAGCTAAAGGCGAATCGTGCCGGGCCGAAGTCAAAAGTTACTAGACTGGCTGATATAAAAATATATTTTTTTTAAATAGAAAACGAAACACACGTAGTAGTAGCGGATGCCAATTTTGAAAAATCTTCATCATTATTATTATAACTTTCTTCACGAGCCCAGATTGTCTCTTTCTATGCGGTTTAGTAACTATTCCTTCATTACTTTCTTTTCTTTTCGCCTTCTGAGCCTAGTCTTCTTTAGAAGTTCACTAACAGTACATGCTTGACTATGATTAAACTCAGTGTTCGAAATGGAAATTTTCACGAAACGGAACGCATTACCTTCGTTTACATGCTATTGTCTCTTTTTTGTCTATGATTACCATATTGACGAGACAGAACAGGAAGGCTCCAGGCATTCGCGAACCGGAACGCCATTCCGGTTTGCTCCGTTCCATTTCGAGCC
>JAGDQP010026214.1:4581-14734 GCA_022664845.1 Lepisma saccharinum
CTATCTATCTATCTATCTATCTATCTATCTATCTATCTATCTATCTAGTCTATCTATCTATCTATATATCTGTCTATCATTATGTGCAAGTTTTGGTGAAAATAAATACTATGTTTTATTATCACATCGTATGTACAATGAAACAAACACACAATTATTGAAATATATAGACACTCCCTGACAATATCAAACGTGCTTCTGGAAAACACATATAAGCTCTAACCAAAACTGAAAGTAAAATCATGGCTCCCTATTCTTTTGACAAAAGGTATCAACTTCAGTTTAGTTTCAACTTAATATTCACACGATATGTGCCCAGGGGAATAATACATAGATGATTAATGTTTTATATTTATTAAATCACTTTGACAATTTGTTAAAAGAGGGATGTATTATACAGCTTGGTATAAATCAATGTGATTATTTTGGTATACATCTATGTGAATGCTTATTATAAAGCTTTCCGTGTTAGAAAATGATATCTAAGCGTGTTTAAATCATAAATGAGAACATGATTTAGAAATTCCACGTGCGGAGAGAAGAAGAAAAATTACATGTTTGCTGCAAAATGCGAATTTTGGAGCATCATCTGTAAACGACATACCATTATCTAATAAGTATGTAATAATATTTGACTTATTGCATAGAATAATTCAGAAGTTTAAACAATATGTTCAAACCTTTATTTTACTTTCCATGTCATAATGTTATCAGCCCCCATGTCTGGTCTGCTCCCCAAGTTGATAATAAAAATATTTATCGTCTCGAGGCCATAAACGGTTAATTTTCCTAAGCGAATACACATTTGTTTGTTTCTAATCTATGATGAAGTTTAACACAATATCAAACAAAAATGTGAGTGCTGCAACGGTGCATTACCTCAGCGTTGTTGAACTTTCGGAAAGGAAAGAGGTGCCAATACCATCAGACTTTGAGTGTATTTCTTTTGTTTGTCATACATGTCCCCTGTTGGTAAATAGTTTTTATTTTAAATAATTTTATTGAGGTACCCAATACTTGCAGTTTCATTTGCAATTCATTGCTTCTATTATGGTTAATTGACCTGCAAAGCCTACAAAAAGAAGATAATGTATTTGCCCTACATTTGTCCATTCTCAAAATCTGCCCACATGTTAACTCTCCTCTTACAAGAGGGTGTTGCTGCGTTGTTTTGAGGAAAAGCTAAAACTCGCTGTAAAATATGATTATTCAACAGTTAGTTTTTTTTACTGTCGTAAAAGATGTGGTAAGGAAAATGAAGGAATGTAGGAAAAGACAAGTATTTCAACCGTAGTAGAGAAGAAAATTAAGCTAATAATGAAAACGGACCATGACCAAAACAGAATAATAAGAAAGCCATACAACAGAGACATTATATGAAGTGATTTCCAGAACAAACTTAAATAATTTAAGCGAGAACTTGTCACAAATTTTGATGTTGCCCTTTATGTGTCCAATGACCTATAATTGGGGATGGGGAAGGACGGCTGAGAGTTGAAAATGCATCGTAATTGTTAGGTATGCCTGTGGAAAGTCCAGAAGATTACATCGTTGGTAATAAAATCTCCATGTAGTACATAAGTAATCAGATATTCGGCAAAATTAGTTCATTAGACTTGAAAGAAACAAAGAATCGTTTAAGATGACTCTCAAAAAAGCAGCATGAGAAAGTATTTGTGAGTGAATACTGTGCCTTAAATAATGAAAACACTGAAGAATTGGGTAGCAGCATTTCTGATAAAGATAGTCCAGATACGGATGGAAATTTTGGTCCCTCGTCGTCCAAATCATCGTTCATTTTGCAGATCAAAGTGAACCTTAAATAACGGTAATGACTTGTGACTGTTCCGGTCTGTCAGATAGAAATTCTGACCTCCATAGCATTGAGCGTCCTTCAAGACTTCGCCTAAATAGACGAATGCGATGAAAGGAAAGCGATAGACAAAAACAAAATACGAAGGGATAAACAATATGGTATACGAAAATATGAGCAAATTAAATTGCACGTGTTATTCGTGGATTATATTTTGATGGTCGAAAATACATTACGTTACAAATAAGGACAAAGCGCAATAATATTTTCTGCTACACCGTTAAGCTGGTGATATTAACTCCTGCATTATTCCAGAATTATCGAAGCGGGACATCTCATTTGAAGAAATAGTAGATATTGCATGTAATGAAGCACCTATAAACACCAGTTGGAAGGATGGAGTTATACGGAAACTGGAACTACGTCTTAATAGACAATACAATAGTCGACCTGTCTACTGCATTTAAACGAATTACCATTAACCAATTTGCTCGATCATCTGGATAGAAATATTGCAGGCCCGCAATATTTTTTCTAGCTAACTAAGAAAGTATATCTAAAATTTCCATTGCTGCCAACTGTTAACCTTCAAGCTATTGAATTCAACGTTTCTCTTTCAATGAATAATGCAGATATCAGAAAAGGTGAAAAGTATATTTTGAATATTACTCAAGCGGCTCATGGCGAATTCTGTCCAACAAATCTTTCTGTATCAGACACCGATCCAGTATTACTGATGTTTGTTGGTAGCAATTTAACCTCTGTGGTTGTACGTATTTTCTGAAGACCCTTATACTATACTGAAACATATAGTTATGTATATTATAAAATTAGTGTTACATGCGCATTTGGTTTGCTGCCATAAACGAAGGTTCTTTAATAAATTGACCTAAAATTGGTTCAACGTCATTGAGTAGTCGAGATATTTGCCGAAAGATATCCGGTTGATTATTGATCCTGTCGTTTAGCGTAATAGATTTTTGCTCATCTGGAAAACCTGCTATTATGCTAGTCATTTGATGTTTGGAAATAAATAAGGCAACTTAGTATGACCAGATGTTGAAAATTTTCCCCGACACCTCTGTTGAACGATGCCAGCACTGATATGGTATACATATGATACAATCTTATGAAATTCCAGAATGGAATGCCCGTAATTTTCCAAATCACACAAAATCGGTTGAGCGTTGTGTAAAACTTGTGATGGAAACTTTTGGACGAGTGTGTGGCTCCAAAGCAAGAGATCGAGTTATACGAACCCCCCTTAAGTCTCTTACAGAGATGTCTAAATTTGACCGTAAAACAAAATTTAACTTAGTGTCAAAAAATTAATCTGAAAATTTACTTAATATCGCATTTAGTTGGTTAGTTCGGATGAAATATGGTGACTTTCAAGCAATCAGTACCGCAAAAACCTGCGCAATTCAAGTGTAAAATCTCATACGAAGAGCATAGCAACCCGAACGGATTTTGTGCAATAAATCAAATCGTGTTACTTATTTGGTGTATCATTTACAGATGTTGCGATAAAATAGCATGTTGAGCTAAATATGACCTTACTCCCTCTTTTCTATATCTCAACTTATTAACTTATGCACTCGTTTCATGATTTAAACATGCTTATGTAACATTTTTTCCATACGGAAATAAATAATTCAACTTACTATTTAATAAAGGACTAAAATAAAAAAAATGGCCGCGATACGCAAGGGGAATATATCTTATCTGTATCTTACCTGTGTCTCAAAGATGTTGATTTTGGGAGTCCTGTGTGAATGCTGAGCATTTTTATTTGTCAAATGGAGAGAGTTGGTTGAGATGCCGTTACTTCAGTTTTCGGCCTGGATCCAGAAATTATGCCGTTTATTAAAGATAGAAACAGTGGATCAAACGCATTCTATTGACATTTATCTGTGAACTCACCATTAAAGGGACAATCAGAGCGCAATACACTTTCACGTATGGTTTTAGCTACTTTAGAAGTATTAATAGCTTCTTCATCATAACTTTCGCAGACAAACCTGATGGAATCACCAATAGCTTCCTCGCATAACAGAAGGTATTCTTGACCAGTACTTTTAGGCCTCATGTCTGGAACGTTTTTTAGTATTTTCTCACGAAGGCATATGCTGTGAACTTCTGCATCAGCTATATACACAGCATGAAACGACGATAGTTCTTCAAGGCGATTTTACATCGTTACAAGATCAGGCATCTTAAACATAGGATCAATTTAAACAGCATTTTTTCTCAAATTTTCTATACAACATAGAATCTCCGGAAAAGCTATACCTTCGAATACGTATGCATTATGCGTTTCTTCTGAAAACGTTGCTCTTGAAGCTAATCTGCAGGAATTTTATAAGGAATTTAAGCATGCCAAATGGTATTTGCATATCTCCTTCCGCAAGTTTAGCCGCTAGCAAGCTGTTTCCGAAAATGTCAACACAATTACGGATATTGTGTTATATGGATTTTGTAAAAACGTTGTGTAGGGCTGAGTTTGTGTTTTGTCACAGAAGAAACAAACGTTTGGAAAGAGATTACTCACTTTTGATCTGGATGTTCTGGGAACAAAAGTGTGTGAAGACGACGAGGCCGTTAATATTTATAATTTCCGCTTCTCTAACTTAAGACGATATCTTTGAACAGGTGTTTTGTTGAATTTAACAGAGCATGTCTTATGCCAACAGTTCCATTCCTGGTTAGAGCAATTGCAAGACTTCTACAACACTCCAGATGTTTCATGCTGGTCTTGAAAGATAGAGCATCAAGCTTTTGAAGCATGTTGATGTCTTGCGAGACTAGTTCGTAGCCGATCTTATTATTGCAGGAAAACAGTAGTTTCACGTGCCGTCTTTTGACAAAGATAGCAAAGTGACCACTCAAAAAACAATCATAATTATCATTATCACCTCCCGTAAACTTCAACTTCTTTGTTCTGGATGTCATAATGCTTGAATGATGAAATCACTACTCTTTTTATAGTTTGAAGTACGAAACAAAATTATGTTACATTACATTCACAGTATCACCAAATAACAAGTACTGTAAATATATATTCCATAACAAAATCACTAATTAGTATAGAGGACTTAATAATAATAACAGTGAAACAGTTATTGATGTTAATAGGTTTGTATAATAACTCACGATGATTCATAAGACTGAATTTACACGGTGTTTACATTTTCTCATGCCACTTGATAAACGACAGAGTACAGAAAATACAATCTTTAATTGTTATAACTAATTAAAACACGAATCAAACAAATGTCGCGCTGTAAAAGCCAGTGTGTTACGTAAACAATTGATTGTTCATAACACTCATAACGAAGCACTTAACAAATAACTACACAAAATAGTTCCTGAGAAATCCTAGTGTACTTTTTTTAATTCTATATGAAAGTGTCAACACTTGTCAGGAGATTTATATGTATAACAGTGTAGTTGCATTGTTCACTACCATGAAACCACTTATTCAAAAAGACAAATGAACTTATGGCTTACATATATTTATCTAACACTACATATGTACCTTCAGAATTTATAGAATTATTATCGTGACAATATTTCCAGGCACTGTTCATTTTTATACGTCAGTTCAACACCATGTATGTTTATTTGCAAGTAGCAAAACGCCGTGCAGAATTCCCATACATTTGCGATAAAAATCCAATATTGTTGCAAACTATATATCATATCAAGTTTCCCAAAAATAAACGATTAATGATACGAAAACTTTCCATTTTAACGAGTAATTTGATATTTATCTGGAACAGCCCTCACAAGCACACAAAGTCCCCAATCTTGCAACATGCGGCAAAAAAAATCTTTCAAAGCTATTTAGATATCTGATGGTTTTATGATATTGTGCAGAAATTTATTTTCCTTAATTTGACATTAAAACAAATTTATCGTAATTTCCTGAGAAGATAGTTACCCCTGTTGAAAGTTCTAAACATAGTGTTTGGTGTTGTTAAATTAAAGATCCTAAACCAAGAACGTGCCCCGCATTAAATTGACTAGCTCCCTTCATTTTAAAGATAGAGCAAATATAATGACATCGTTGGATAGTTAGATCATGTGCAATCACGTTTACTTCGACGCGAATTTACCAATCTGTGATAGTTTTATAATTATTTGCCACTATAGCAACATTCAGTAACGAGCACAACTAAAATATACTGATAACAGTCGCTATATTTAAATATGGCGGCAGTGCAAACAACATGTACTGACTTTAAATTCTTAAACCCTTCACTGTCGTTAATTTGACGCAAGAACGAGATTTCTAGGGTAGTTTTGTGAGGAGATACTATTATTTAAGTAAAAGTCGGTCGGTGTCTTCGCTTAGACGCCATATTGATTTCCAAATTGGCGGCCAAACAAATACGAATTCCGAATGTCTCCATATGTTAAAATGTTTACCATGGCTTAGTCTACAAGTGTACCAAGTCTCATAATTCATTCACTAAATGCAGTTAACTTTTAATTTTCCGGATAAAGCTGCCCTACTATCTGTATATTTTCTCAGTATAACGCTCATTAAATACATTTTTTTTTTCACTCTTTAGAGAGCGCCTTCGTTCGGTAAAACCTTCATCATATAAAGGACGTTGAAATAACTTTACGAAGGCTTTTCGTTCTAATCTAAAGTAGTTCATACAATTAGCTAGAATGTCTTTCAAAATGATGGCAACTATATTAAGTTATACGTTCTTAATTTTTTGTGTAGTTTTTTGTTTCATGTCAAACACATTAAAACCTTTGCCCCCACCTTATATTTATATTTTAAATCTAATAGCTGATTGATAACAGTTAGTAGGCTCTGAAGAGCAAATTTGGTTTGCTCTGGATCGCATGGGATCACTTCAAATTTAATTGATTGTTATTTAAGGCCTTTAGCCAGATGATGATATTGGAATTAAAATAGTGAGATGAAATGGAATAAACTCGAAACGCACAGAGCTTTTGTCCACTACAAGGCCCAGATGGCAAAAGACGTGATCGATCCGATGACTCCACGAACCAAAGGAAAACATTGTACCACTGATCCACTGTGAACCCAAAGGAAGTATTTCTACCAAGCGCATATGTTTTTTCTTTATTTATACCACTAGCAGCGGCGAACAAGAGTTCATATTATTTTAGGTGACGTAAATCGATACAATTTTATCTTTGAATATATAGTTAAAGCTATATGCTCATCAAATAAAGCAACACCCATTAGCACAAATATCACTTACAGTATTTGCCGGAATAGTAAGTTGATTTGGACATTAAGTGAGAACCTTCTTTCTTGGGTTCTTATCTGCCTTAAAATTTAAGAAATCAGAATACTGTTATCTCGCATGTGTGTGGCCAAATAGTTAATATGTAAATCATCTGATCATAGTAGCAGCTAACAAGTATAGGCAGTATCTAAGAAAATATGATCCAACCCATGCTATTCTACACACCAAAGAAAATTTTGCTCTTTCGGCGCGCGACAGCAATTTACAGGCTACAGGGTAAACTTCTGCAAGCGATGCACTGAAACGAAACGTGTTCTGTAATATATATTTCTTTAATCGCTGTAGAACTAGAAACGTAGGAAATAAATAGTACCGTTCTTGAGCTGAGGAGGTTGTGCACGACTGTCCGACGTAAAATTTCATATCGATTAGGAATTGAGCCGTGCTTTTCAAAATACACTCACACACACAGTGCTGCATCCTTTACTGCACGTACATGATTTTTTAAAAAAAAGTTTCCAGGGTGTGCATTGTTTTGTGCTAAACTTATATTCAATTCTTTCCAGTTGTTAATGCAATAGGATTACTGGAATAGACAAAGCAGCTGTTCTAACAGTATTGTGGTGTATGCAGAATACTGTTGGACAGGAGAAATTTTCACAAGTCAATAGCTCTGATAAATTAAAAACTATAAATTTTATTTTAGTTTCATTTAATGTTTACGTTATTGTTAAATTAACTTTTAGATTTTTGTCAAGTGTATTGCAATATTTTACTGTAAGGACAGTTACTTTACTTACATCTTGTTACAGATTCTGATCAAATGTATGTACTTCCACGGCTTCAGATCAAAACCCTCTATATTATGCATTGACAGTGGCACGACAGCCATCTTGTAACGAATCCTTTTTATATATTGTACTGGTCGAATTTAATCTAATTTTGAATATAATAATTAGGATCACTAACCGAGACATTTAAACTTTATAGTGCTTTTGTTGCACTTTTCCCAGACCAACATCATATTTTACCACGCTAATTAAAGTCAAGAATAAATGAAGTGAGGTAAAAAGCGAAACATTAATAATACAAACATAGACTATTGAACTGTTGTGAGAATCACGGAATTTTAGAAGACGAAAACTATGTCCGAAGTAAGGAAACGAACTGAAGGTTACAATTAGATGCAAGCCATTTCTCTGCAAAATAAATAAATATAGACTAGGATAAGGAAAAGATGTAATCCACCTAAACGAATATTTTGCAAGGGAACAATTATTCTAGTGAAATTATATCAAACTGGAAAATTACTTTAGCGATTTTGTGTGAACAGGGTGAACAGTTCCCTTAAGTTCTAGTCTAGTGTTGGCATATTATTGAAAATGCAAATAAGAACCACAATATTGTTTGGAACAAGAGGAATGCAAACATCGCACAGTGAACAATTCATTAGAATTCCTGGTAATTACCAGCAACATGTTACTTAACGATAGAAACGAGACGGAAGAGGAAATCAATGTGACACCCGTTCACATTCATAAATAGATCCAATATGCATAAATGCGCTCTACTTATTCAGTATAATTGTCAAGTGTAAGAAACATGTCGAAATCTGTTCAGCAGAATATCTCTTCAAGCATTCAAAAATTAAGATTAATATTTTTGATATTATAAATGCTTTAAATATATTGAATTCAGCGGAATAAGATTATGGTAATTTGAATATTGGTTACCATGGGTCTTCATGTCCAGGTACATTTTCTAAAGAAGAATTCAATATTTCAGCGAACCCTTTTAACCCGTCTTCACTCGCTTCCAAACACTCAGAATATTGACAGTGCTTTATTGAAGTTAGAGAAATCTCAATATTTTTGCAAACGAGTCAATGAAAATTCCCACTGTATTTATGTTCGTCGTTTGCAAATTTACTTAGAACACTTTTTACAGTTACTTTATCAGGGTTTGAAGCAAACCAATCTCAGCGGGGACAGGAAAATTATTCTGCGTCACTCAAGGTGGGATGCATATATATTAACAAATGCTTTTATGACTGAGTATTTCGTGGAATGCAATCGCAACTGCCTCCTTCTGGGTCCTAATCTGGTTCAAAAGTCACTTATATTCACAATGATTACAAACTGTAAGGGAGCCGTATGATTGATATTTCCTCTGAGATAACATTAACTATCACCCAAACGATTTGTATTCGTAAATATCTATCATGTGTACGAGGTTATACATATTGTTATTTATATTCTTTCCTTGTTCTTTTTGTTAGTGTTTAAAGTAAAATATTTATCATATGCTATATTTGAAAGTTATTATTTTATACAAAATACACTAACATGTATTTGGAGAATAATCAGCTCTCGTTGCATGTGTTCAAAATCCTTTCATTATGTAGAATTCGAAGAAAAATATACCTATTGAGATCGGTACGATATTAAAGTATATATATATACTTTAATATTGTACCGATCGCAATAAGTATATTTTTCTTCGAATATATATATATATATATATATATATATATATATATATATATATTAACACGCAAGCGGCCATAAATTTGAAGATACTTGAACCAAATTTTTATATGTTGTTTCTAGGCTTAATAGCTCGGTTAAGTTCGTTAATGAGCAAAATCGGTCGCCATCTTGCATCCAAAATGGCCGTCGAACCCATTGTTGTATAGAATACACAGCCTAAACCGCTGGGGCTATTGAAATCAAATTTGGCATAAAGGTACAACATCACTGTTTGATTACGAAAATGTTAGCTAATGAGTTCAAAGACACCATCTTGGATCCAAAATGGCGGAAGTAAGAAATCTATTTTCCGTATCGTTTGAGTTAGAGATACGAATTTTAACATAAAGGTGTATCGTCACTAGTAGATCAAGAAAATATTACGAAATGTTGAAAAAGTCGCCTTGAAGGTGTATGACCAAGAGTAGGTTCCAATAAATGTGGCAAACCTCCCCTTTGGGGGGCGCAGCCCCTCGTGGGACGGTGCAGATGGATACCATGGTGGTGTAGTACTGCAGGGAGATTTTGTTTAAGATAAAGGAGACGCATCCTCTCAAAAGCACTGAAGTTGGGGG
>JAGDQP010026214.1:14834-26140 GCA_022664845.1 Lepisma saccharinum
ATATGTGTGTGTGTGTGTGTGTTTTTTTGTGTTCTGGGGTATCGTTGAACAGCTCTTGATGAATAATCTACAAAACAATAAGTAGTTTTTCGATAGCTCTGATGTTTTTCGATAGCTCTGATTTGAATTTTTGAAAATAAAAAAAAAAACTTCGAGATCTACCTCACCCTGTAGGCTTACCGAAAGGGATTTTTATTTAGATGTCGCTAATTATTTTCATATACATTTTAGAATAACGTAAGATAATGTGGTAATATTTTTAGAAAATAGTATTATAATCGGATCACACTATCAACGAGCAATATAGCTTGAAGCGATTATATCACTTTACCTGCTGTGTCAAATATATAATATTGCACAATTAAATTCTTAGCAAGGAGCTCCAAAAATTATACTGTCAAAATAATCACTTTACCCTGCCATTTTTATATCGTAAACGAAAGAGCTCTTCAGCCAGACTAAAACATAAATAGTTATATTTCCTATTTCTTACTGTATTTCAATTATGTATTTTAATCCAAGACCATTTGAGTTCTTTTAAATCAACAGTTATTATGCTCAATTTGCAATTACATAGAACTCAGTATAAAAGTTTATCAACATCTTTCCACTGAGTTCCATAAAATTATTACATTATCATATTTTGCTAGAAAATATGAGGTGATTACTTGGCTCTTGCCCGCTTATGCTGCCCGGATCCAGATGGAATGGGCCAGTTTCTTAACATGGCATTGAAGATTGTTAATCTGTAGACATTAAG
This sequence comes from Lepisma saccharinum, assembly GCA_022664845.1. NCBI lineage: Eukaryota > Metazoa > Arthropoda > Insecta > Zygentoma > Lepismatidae > Lepisma > Lepisma saccharinum. Next base: position 15,595 of record JAGDQP010026214.1, read on the forward strand.
ATGTCAGAGAGAGATATAGATGAAAAACCCAAGTGAAATGCTATACGCTAATATTCGTAAGATTACAATTGCAAAGAAAAAATATATTGCAGTAAAAGTTCGTTTAACCTCGATGCTGCGTAATATCTGGATATTTATTTCCGCATTGAGTCTACCGGATTATATCCGATAAAGGAATAAACATATCATAATAAACACTGCATCTACTAAACATGTTATTCAAGAAGTTTGTAAATAATTCAATCCATCAAATTAATGATGTCTCATCCTTGTTCTTTTCACTATAGTAGAAAAGTTGTTTCGCATTCGTCTGCATGGAATGGCAGAATATAGGTCTTAATTGGAATGGAGAGTGGTTTGCTTCAAACCCTGATAAAGTAACTGTAAAAAGTGTTCTAAGTAATCTTGCAAACGACGAACATAAATACAGTGGGAATTTTCATTGACTCGTTTGCAAAAATATTGAGATTTCTCTAACTTCAATAAAGCACTGTCAATATTCTGAGTGTTTGGAAGCGAGTGAAGACGGGTTAAAAGGGTTCGCTGAAATATTGAATTCTTCTTTAGAAAATGTACCTGGACATGAAGACCCATGGTAACCAATATTCAAATTACCATAATCTTATTCCGCTGAATTCAATATATTTAAAGCATTTATAATATCAAAAATATTAATCTTAATTTTTGAATGCTTGAAGAGATATTCTGCTGAACAGATTTCGACATGTTTCTTACACTTGACAATTATACTGAATAAGTAGAGCGCATTTATGCATATTGGATCTATTTATGAATGTGAACGGGTGTCACATTGATTTCCTCTTCCGTCTCGTTTCTATCGTTAAGTAACATGTTGCTGGTAATTACCAGGAATTCTAATGAATTGTTCACTGTGAGATGTTTGCATTCCTCTTGTTCCAAACAATATTGTGGTTCTTATATGCATTTTCAATAATATGCCATCACTAGACTAGAACTTAAGGGAACTACTGCCCTGTTCACACAAAATCGCTAAAGTAATTTTCCAGTTTGATATAATTTCACTAGAATAATTGTTCCCTTGCAAAATATTCGTTTAGGTGGATTACATCTTTTCCTTATCCTAGTCTATATTTATTTATTTTGCAGAGAAATGGCTTGCATCTAATTGTAACCTTCAGTTCGTTTCCTTACTTCGGACATAGTTTTCGTCTTCTAAAATTCCGTGATTCTCACAACAGTTCAATAGTCTATGTTTGTATTATTAATGTTCCGCTTTTAGGTCACTTCATTTATTCTTGGCTTTAATTAGCGTGGTAAAATATGATGTTGGTCTGGGAAAAGTGCAACAAAAGCACTATAAAGTTTAAAAGTCTCGGTTAGTGATCCTAATTATTATATTCAAAATTAGATTAAATTCGACCAGTGCAATATATAAAAAGGATTCGTTACAAGATGGCTGTCGTGCCACTGTCAATGCATAATATAGAGGGTTTTGATCTGAAGCCGTGGAAGTACATACATTTGATCAGAATCTGTAACAAGATGTAAGTAAAGTAACTGTACTTACAGTAAAATATTGCAATGCACTTGACAAAGATCTAAAAGTTAATTTAACAATAACGTAAACATTAAATGAAACTATAATAAAATTTATAGTTTTTAATTTATGAAAGCTATTGACTTGCGAAAATTCCTCCTGTCCAACAGTATTCTGCATACACTACAATACTGTTAGAACAGCTGCTTTGTCTATTCCAGTAATCCTATCGCATTAACAACTGGAAAGAATTGAATATAAGTTTAGCACAAAACAATGCACACCCTGGAAACTTAAAAAAAATCATGTACGCGCAGTAAAAGATGCAGCACTGTGTGTGTGAGTGTATTCTGAAAAGCACGGCTCAATTCCTAATCGATATGAAATTTTACGTCGGACAGTCGTGCACAACCTCCTCAGCTCAAGAACGATACTATTTATTTCCTACGTTTCTGGTTCTACAGCAATTAAAGAAATATATAATATAATATATAATAATATATAATATAATAAATATAACCCTTCCTCTGGGTTCACAGTGGATCAGTGGTACAACGTTTTCGTTTGGTTCGTGGAGTCATCGGATCGATCACGTCTTTTGCCATCTTGGCCTTGTAGTGGACAAAAGTAGACCAGAGCAAACCAAATTTGCTATTCAGAGCCTACTAACTGTTATCAATCAGTTATTAGATTTAAAATTTAAATATAGGGTGGGTGCAAAGGTCTTAATGTATTTGACATGAAACAAAGCGAACTACACAAAAATTAAGAACGTATAACTTAACATAATTGCCATCATTTTGAAAGACATGGAGCTAATTGTATGATCTATTTTAGGTTAGAACGAAAAGCGTTCGTAAAGTTATTTCAACGTCCTTTATATGATGAAGGATTTACCGAACGAAGCGCTCTCTAAAGAGTGAAAAAAATTGTATTTAATGAGCGTTATACCGAGAAAATATACAGATAGTAGGGCAACTTAATCCGGAAAATTAAAAGGAAACTGCATTTAGTGAATGAATTATGAGACTTGGTACACTTGTAGACTAAGCCATGGCAAGCATTTTAACATGTGGAGACATTCGGAATTCGTATTTGTTTGGCCACCAACTTGGAAATCAATATAGCGTCTAGGCCAAGACACCGACCGACTATTACTTAAATAATAATATCTCCTCACAAAACTACAGTAGAAATCTCGTTCTTGCGTCAAATTAACGACAGTGAAGGGTTTAAGAATTTAAAGTCAGTACATGTTGTTTGTACTGCCGCGATATTTAAATATAGCGACTGTTATCAGTAAATTTTAGTTGTGCTCGTTACTGAATGTTGCTATAATGGCAAATAACTATAAAACTATCACAGATTGGTAAATTCGCGTCGACGTAAACGTGATTGCACATGATCTAACTATCCAACGATGTCATTATATTTGCTCTATCTTTAAAATGAAGGGAGCTAGTCAATTTAATGCGGGGCACGTTCTTGGTTTAGGATCTTTAATTTAACAACACCAAACACTATGTTTAGAACTTTCAACAGGGGTAACTATCTTCTCAGGAAATTACGATAAATTTGTTTTAATGTCAAATTAAGGAAAATAAATTTCTGCACAATATCATAAAACCATCAGATATCTAAATAGCTTTGAAAGATTTTTTTTGCCGCATGTTGCAAGATTGGGGACTTTGTGTGCTTGTGAGGGCTGTTCCAGATAAATATCAAATTACTCGTTAAAATGGAAAGTTTTCGTATCATTAATCGTTTATTTTTGGGAAACTTGATATGATATATAGTTTGCAACAATATTGGATTTTTATCGCAAATGTATGGGAATTCTGCACGGCGTTTTGCTACTTGCAAATAAACATACATGGTGTTGAACTGACGTATAAAAATGAACAGTGCCTGGAAATATTGTCACGATAATAATTCTATAAATTCTGAAGGTACATATGTAGTGTTAGATGAATATATGTAAGCCATAAGTTCATTTGTCTTTTTGAATAAGTGGTTTCATGGTAGTGAACAATATTATTCATGATGCAACTACACTGCTATACATATAAATCTCCTGACAATTGTGGACACTTTCATATAGAATTACAAAAAGTACAATAGGATTTCTCATGAACTATTTTGTGTAGTTATTTGTTAAGTGTTTCGTTATGAGTGTTATGAACAACCAATTGTTTACGTAACGTAGTGACTTTTACAGCGAGACATTTTTTTGATTCGTGTTTTGATTAGTTATAACAATTAAAGATTGTATTTTCTGTACTCTGTCGTTTGTCAAGTGCCATGAGAAAATGTAAACATCGTGTAAAGTACCCTGTAATACAGTCTTATATAAGTATGAAGAAACCGCCATTTGTCAACAAGAACAATGGAAATGCTCTTTCCAGAGCAATAATTTGCGCTTTTCAATGTCAAAACAGGTACGATAACATTCAATACGTATGCGCTTTGCACAGTGGTAAATTGTGCACTTTCCACAGCATTGTTCGTCGATTGAAGCGACATTGTAACAAACAGCCTATGAATATTCGTGAGTTATTATACAAACCTATTAACATCAATAACTGTTTCACTGTTATTATTATTAAGTCCTCTATACTAATTATTGATTTTGTTGTTGGAATATGTATTTACAGTACTTGTTATTTGGTGATACTGTGGATATAATGTAACATAATTTTGTTTCATACTTCAAACTATAAAAAGAGTAGTGATTTCATCATTCAAGCATTATGACATCCAGAACAAAGAAGTTGAATTTTACGGGAGGTGATAATGATTATGATGACTTTTATTTGAGTGGTCACTTTGCTATCTTTGTCAAAAGACGGCACGTGAAACTACTGTTGTTCTGCAATAATAAGATCGGCTACGAACTAGTCTCGCAAGACATCAAAATGTTTCAAGAGCTTGATGCTCTATCTTTCAAGACCACCATGAAACATCTGGAGTGTTCTAGAAGTCTTGCAATTGCTCTAACCAGGAATAGAGCTGTTGGCATAGGACATGCTCTGTTAAATTCAACAAAACACATGTTCAAAGATATCGTCTTAGGTTAGAGAAGCGGCAATTATAAATATCAACGGCCTCGTCGTCTTCACACACTTTTGTACCCAGAACATCCAGAACAAAAGTGAGTAAGCCCTTTCCAAACGTTTGTTTCTTCTGTCACAAAACACAAACTCAGCCCTACAAAACGTTTCTACAAAATCCATATAACACAATATCCCTAATTGTGTTGACATTTTAGGAAACAGCTTGCTAGCGGCTAAACTTGCGGAAGGAGATATGCAAGTACCATTTGGCATGCTTAAATTCCTTATATAATTCCTGCAGATTAGCTACAAGAGCAGCTTTTTCAGAAGAAACGCACAATGCATACGTATTCGAAGGTATAGCTTATTCGGAGATTCTATGTTATATAGAAAATGTGAGAAAAAATGCTGTTTAAGTTGATCCTATGTTTAAGATACCTGATCTTGTTACGATGTAAAATCGCCTTGAAGAACTATCGTCGTTTCATGCTATGTGTATCGCTGACGCAGAAGTTCACAGCACATACCTTCGTGAGAAAATACTAAAAAACGTTCCAGACATGAGGCCTAAACATACTGGTCAAGAATACCTTCTGTTATGCGAGGAAGCTATTGGTGATTCCATCAGGTTGGTCTGCGAAAGTTATGATGAAGAAGCTAATAATACTTCTAAAGTAGCTAAAACCATACGTGAAAGTGTATTGCGCTCGGATTCTCCCTTTAATGGTGAGTTCACAGATAATTGTCAATAGAATGCGTTTGATCCACTGTTTCTATCTTTAATAAACGGCATAATTTATGGATCCAGGCCGAAAACTGTAGTAACGGCATCTCAACCAGCTCTCTCCATTTGTGAAATAAACATGCTCAGCATTCACACAGGACTCCCAAAATCAACATCTTTCAGACACAGGTAAGATACAGAACTATCCGTTTTGAGATGAAAACACACGCAAAGACCAGGAAAAAGGGAACTAGTGGACATTCTTCACTCTGTTGGTTAATCCATATCATAGATTGCTCGTTATATCTTCTTCCCTCTGTAATGTGGTAGTGCGTCGTAGTATTGAAGAAAACTCTTTCTGTCCGCCTCACGATATCTGCATATGTGAAATTGGACCATAATCCTTCAAACACCAACATCAAAAATTATTTCCATGGAACCAGTAAATCTGTATTCTACCACCCAATGAAAGGACAAACATTCATAAACAGAAACTTGACTGTGAAATTTGATAAAAGATGCTTGTCGAAGAAAGTTCCTCAAATCCCATCCACTCTTTACAATGGGCACCCGGCATGCTTGCAAAGTAAAAAGCCATAAATTCCAACAACAAACAACACCCACATTCATTATGGCCAAATGATAGCGGGAACTGAATTATTTGGACGAAGCAAAGAACTAACTTGGTTGGATAACTGCATGCAGAAGGAGAAAATAAAATCTTTCTCTACCTTTAACGCCACGCGTGAATTGGAGGGACACATAATGAAATCCCTAGTAGGACTACTTCCCCTTTTTTTCAGAAGGTTCTGGATTACTTAACATGATGAAACATGGGTTGGATCTTATACTAGCCACGACATATCGCTTAAACGCTGATCAAGCGCCCGTTATAGCTATGGATCAGCCAGTTTTATTTACTATTCAAAACCTTGCAATGGAGCTGGCCACATAGTTATGGAGAAAGTAATATTTTCATCTCGTTTCTACACCTGCATATCGAGCAAAATTTTCTGAAGATATTAGGCAAGTATTTAGATAGTAACGGCTGGACATATGCTCTTAGAAGAGCAGAAATCGCAACCGCAGGCGTTGCAGACTCTTTCATAAAGGCTTCCAACATAACTAAAACAAGATTAGTTCACCAAATTACAGCTGTTGCTCTTTATCAACTTATGCCACAAGTCTATGACAAAGATACCAGCAATCTCGGATTCCAAGAATGGACAAAAGCAAAAAGACAAGATATCCCAATGTTTAGGTACTGGACTACATGCCTGGATCTTCACATGCTCCTGTTCATGTTTTTACGATTACAGACAACTGGATATTGCAATCTATTCGTTTCAACCTTTCAAAATGGCGCAAGATGACTTCCGGTGTTTCTTAATGATCTAGTCCAGCTTCTACAAATATTACCAAAAATCTACGAGATTTTTCGAAAGGGACTGTTCGTTGTTAGAAAGATGGCCAGAAAATTTTCGTCTATGGTAATTGATCAAGCTCATGAACAGAACAACGCTCTTGTCAAAGGAGATGGTGGAGCAATTGGTATTTTGGATAGCCCTTCAGCCCTTCGCAGATGGATGCTTGCTGGACCCGAAATTCCATATATGATTCAATACTTCGATGAAGGGGAATTGGGATTGGACACAGAAACAGAGTATTTGCACCATGAAGAAACAGTCTTTTCAGACGAGATTTCCTGTAAAGGTAAAAGCGCTTCGTGAAGTGCTGAACGAGCTTGGAAATCTATTTTTTGAAGAAGAAAACGAATTATTTTCACTAGAAACCAGTTTTGTAGTACAAGAGGAATGCAAAAGAAACCTTATCATTATTGAAGAAACAGGGAAGAACCAATACAACTCATACTTAGAAGTCAAAATTTTTCAATCTAGGAGTCTCAATCTACTCACCAATATCTAAGAATAATTTCAAGATTTTTGGATTAGCTAAAAATACTCGATCGACTAATACTATTGTGAAATCACTGAAATATGACATTGATCTCTTTCCTAAGCTGTTTGTAATATGCCTTAACAGAAAATAGGATATTGACAGCTTCTTTGCCTATGAAAATCAACCATTTTTTCCTTCTATTTCTTAGAATGGGATTATGATAACTGGCGATAAAGCTCATATGCTTAGGTTCCTCAGTCCTGGAGAACAATATATTATTTACGAAGTATTAGTAGGAGACTGCAGTAATACAGAAAGTAAAAATGACCATTGTACCAAACCCTTCTGCTATCACATTAAATTATTTAACTTATCTTAAGTTTGATACAATTGTGTACGATGGGGCAGCCCTTGATCATGTGCTTAAGCCTGCATCTGCAAGCACGTTCCTTGATTTCTCCTCAATCATATTTCAAGAATACATCAAACAAGATGCTTACAAGTATAACGTGCAACGAGTGGACTTTGTATGGGACACTTACAACATATCTAGTATTAAATATTATAGTAGGGAATCTCGAGGTAGTGGACAGAGATTACAGCTACGGTCAAATGGAACATTACCAAGGAACTTGCAAAACGTTCGTAAAATTTCCGAAACCAAATGTGAGCTATTTTCGTTCCTAGGAGAGGAAATAGTAGCTTCAGGGTCATTTTCAGACATTGAAGTAGTATCTACTCGTGGCTCAGCAGTTATAAAAACACGCTCTGGTCTACGTAAAATATTCTTTGAAGTTTGCAACCACGAAGAGACAGATAACAGCATTATTCTGTACGTTCAGGATGCTGTGCTTCATGGTAAACATGACATGTATCAGAACAGTTTACACCGATGTTCTGATGTTGGCAATATCGTACTATTTCTAGTTAAAAAGTCAAGCTCTTAAACAGTTGTTCATAAAGCTTGGTAGTGTAAAACGTGCCAGGTTCTTCTATGTCCATGCTATTGCTGAACAACTTGAAGAACGAAAGTCGCGCTCTCGACGCTTTTAGTACATGTGCTACTGTTTCGTATTTTTGTCGGGCATGGAAAAGCAACTATGTGGAACATATGGAATTCATTTCCTTAAATATTGGAAGCATTTGAGCTTATGTTGTTTCCTCAAGATACAATAACAGACAATGCATTTGATCTACTCCAACGAGAAACCGTGCTATGCTATGCTCATACGATTGACTTAATGACTGTGATCTAGGCTCGCAGGCAATTATTTACTTCCTTCAACAGAACAATGTTCAACATTCTACCAACAGGTGATGGTTTAGAGCAACATATTTTAAGAACGCTTTACGAAAGTTGTCATATATGAGGACAAGATACAATGAACATCATTAATAATCGACCATTGGAAGATCGGGGATTGATTCTGATAGATGGGAAACCAACACTAAAGTGGTCAACTCAACGGGAAATTGCTAAGGCGGTGAGAGAACTGTTTAAGTGCAGCTGCAAGAAAGGATGCCAGCAAAATTCCTGCAATTGCAAAACGAATGGACTTCCGTGTACACTTATGTGGAAATATTGTGTAAGAACATGCTCCTGAAGTGATTCCAGGAAACAATATGTAACGTTTGTTGTTCACTTTTTTTTAAAAAAAAAGTATCATATTTTAAAGGAAAATTGTAAAATTATAAATGAAAGAAAATAGAGATAGGCAGGACATAATGTTCAATTATACAATTTCTAATCTAACAATTTTCCCTTATTCATTTTCTTTAATTTGAATCGAGAACGAAGTATTTATCGTTATTTCCTGATAAGATAGTTTATACCTGCTGAAATGAAGGTCCCAAAGCACAAAACCCTGCGCCACGTAAAATCGACTAGCTTCCTTCATTTTAAAGATAGAGCAAATATAATGACATCGTTGGAAAGGTTAGATTATGCGCAATTGTTTTGAAGTCAATTTACAAATCTGTTGTAGTTTTATAGTTATTTGCCATTATCGCAATATTCAGTAACGAGCACAACTAAAATTTACATATAACCGTTGCTATATTTAAACATGGTGTCAGTACAAATAACATGTACTGAAATTAAATTCTTAAAACCTTCACTATCTTTAATTTGACGCAAGAACGATCTTTCTAGAGCAATTTTATATGGATACATTATTATTTAAGTACAAGTCGGTCGGTGTTTTCGCGTGGACGCCATATTGTTTCAAGATAGCATCAAAACACAGACGAATCCGGAATACCTCCATTTGTTAAAATGTTTCCCATGGCTTACTCTACAAGTGTACCAAGTTTTTTAATTCTTTAATTAAGTGCAGTTTTTTATGATTAAGCCGCCCTACTAAGAGAGAGGAAACACTTGCTGAACAAAATTCATTAACGTCTTCCATGCCATGTGAACGGCATGAGCTGTGGCGTTATCATTATGGAATAACGCCTTCCCAATAGAAAAGCACTGTTTTGTTAATATATTAGTTCTTCTCTCATTCTGTCAAACTAATGGCAGTAGAAGTCGGCATTTATATTTTCATTAGGTGCAAGTGCATACCAATACAATAAAGTTTTTGGAAACCAACATTCACTAATATGTTTGAGATGACGTCCTTTCGTGGAAGTTGATACCAATACTTATTTAATACATTCCAAGGACGCATATCATGCCGTTAATTAGTGAAGTATGTACGCCGCCATAAACTCGTTGACAACAGGACGCCGGTTATTTGTTAAGATTTCGTTGAGATTCACTCCTTCAAGAATTACTAATGTACGTCTAGAACATGGTTAGTTCCTATAACTTCTAGTTCCATCACGGACATCTCGAAATCAACGGTAACATGTTCTGTCATCAAGTGCATTACCTAGCACAGTTGCATATATTTTGGAGACTTCATGAGCTGTACTGTTTCTATCATATTTATAATGTAAACTTTAATTATGTGTTCCCATTACTTGCCGTTTAACCTCATTCACACCCTATTAAATATTTTGTGAAAGTCTATGTTCTACTGCTCATCGCTCTCGTAGCCAAAGACATATGTCATCACCGCGTCATCTGTTGCATCAGTAATCCGATAGCTAGCAGTATCTATAAAAAGAGTATCTTTTTTGAACATTACCTATGTGATTGATTTATGTCTGGATTTTTAAGAGTCCTACAAATGTGATATTAATTGCAAAATTTCTCTCTAGTTATGTGGACACAGATGAAATTGAAAAGGGAGAGTATGCCGCTATGAACGTGGAATACCGTTTGTCGAAGACTAGACTCAAATTAAGGGTGATTCGAGGAATGATAGAAGTTGTAGGTAAGGAATAAACTGTAATTATATATAT
>JAGDQP010026215.1:6172-20096 GCA_022664845.1 Lepisma saccharinum
GCTTTTATCTGTTCTTCTCACAGCTGTTTCCAGTGCCAAAATCAAGACCGTTCCTACTCGCTTTTATCTGTTTTTCTTATAGCTGCTCCCATTGCCAAATTCAAGAGCGTCCCTGCTCGCTTTTATTTGTACTTCTCACAACTGCTTCCAGTAGCAAATTCAAGAGTGTCCCTGTTCGGTTTTATCTGTACTTCTCACAGCTGCTTCCAGTACCAAATCCATCACCTTTCCAAACTCCTTTACGTACCCTGTACTCCTTTCCAAATGGATCAGAGAGATAATTTCCAATTTATAACCTCGCAATTTTACACAGTTGATCCCCATTCATACCATATGCAATTTTGAAGTATATAAATAGGTAATGTGGCGATGTTTTCCTCAGAGCAATTTTTGACTGTATGTCTGATCATAAATAGTTTATCTTCCTTTCCTGAAGTGGCTTTATAAATCCGTAATTCTCTTATGAATTATGAAAGCAAGTATTTTGTAGGTTACTATAAGTTAAAGAAGTTTACTGTGTAGTTTCATATTTGGTCTCCTTTTTTATCTACGGGATTTTCGTAACATTTATCTTCCAGTCTTCAGAAATATATTTTCTTAATTGCCAATCTTTTTCATCATTGCATGTAACAAGTGAGTTAATTTTTTGCCTTTCATTTTGAATTTATTTTTAAAGGCCTTTAGACAACTTTGGATAAGGCCTGGTGGATGATCAGTGGAGTGAAGAAAGTGGGAGAACCTCGAGAAAACCCACGCACACGGTGTTTGTCCACTTCAAAGCCCACATGGCACGAGAGGGTTTGAACCGACGAACCCAAACACCACAGCTGAGCGCTCTAACCGTTGAGTCACCGTAGCCCTTTTACCTCTCATACTCTACCGGTTTACCTATTTCTGTGTCTATACCTAATGCTTCGTTATTTTGGCCTTCTGTAATAATTTCCTTTTTTCACCTTTTCAACAGAAGGTGCTTGTGTAGCCAGAATATCTTAATTTCATTAATAATGATGTTACTCTTATTTTTCTAGTTTCGTAGTTTGCGTTTGCAGCTTTGCTTTCTCCGAAAGTTTTCTTGTAATTTTTTACCCATTGCTTCAAAATCTTTTGAGCTTAGTAAATTTGCTTCTGAGTTCTTAATAGCAATACAGTACGGTTTGAAACTCCTTTTGATTTGTTTGACTTTCGTAAATAATAACTTCGACTTCTAGTATACATTATATTTTCTTTCAGCTTAATTTCGAGCATATCTCTCTTTTTTCCTTTTTGATGGTTCTTTTTGCTTCCCTCCGTACTAAATTGTGTTCTTCTACTTTCTCTCTTATTGTATGCGTTAACATTCTTCTTCAATTGTAGTTCGTACCGTTATTCCACATTTTTCATTCAATCAGCCGATTTTCTTGCTTTTTAATACGATCGTATCTTCTGCTACTTTCGTTACATATTCCCCACCTTTCTTTCACATTTGATTTCCTGTTCGCTATACAACTCTTGTACACTGTAAAGAAAAGGCCATATGTTTTACAGTCAAATGAGTACTAGTGTTTTCTATCATGAATCAGCCATTGCGGTAAAGATGTGTTAATCGTAAAAATAATTTTTCATGGTAATGCTACCGTTGCTCTTAGGGTAATAATATCAGTGCCAACGGACGGCAACGGTTTTACTTCCATAAAACCGCTGACTCCTTTTCAGTCTGATACCATGAAACACACATCATGTTATAGGTGGTTTACTTTCTCGTTTCGAGGCAGGGTTTTTCAAGAAGTAACAGTAGCTTGACCCCACTATTTATAACTTTGATACTATGCTTGAAGATCACAGGCTTGTTATGTTCCTCTAGCGTATTTCTAAATTGGAGGTACGCAGTTGAAATCCTTGTAATGGATGTCACTTTACGTAATTCAGTTTTGAGTTACATTGTCAGAATTAACGAAGTGGAGAGCTAAGGAACAATCAAAGCACAACCGCGACCTGATAAGACCAAAATCGTCGCGTGTTTAAGGTGGTGGAAGTTTGTACATCTTCAGTTATTGAGTTGTTCCGTCACCCATATTTTTCATATTAGATTCTTACCCTCTTTATTTTATTTTCCTGTGTCTAATGTTACCATGGTGTGCTTCCGTGCTCTTCACTGATGTACTTCACAAAGGGCTACTTGTGATTCTGTCGCGTGCGTTCCTTGATTATGGCCCAATCAAGAATATCGAATATCTCTCAAATGAACTATTTCAGTTTTTGAAACTGTTTCTTTTAGCAGATAAATTTGAATGACCGTAAATTATGTCTTCAAATATCCTATTAAAACAAATATCTTCAAATTGTGGATTAGTTTCTTTTTATAAGTTTATATAGATATTTGGGGCACTTTCCAAAATATCATTCTTGCTCGTTATTTGACCGTTATATTTTCTCTTACAAAGGTGTGTTGAGTAGTATGACCTCTGAAAGTGGTATCTTTTCTCTTGGTCTTTAGGTTTCTCTATGTGCTCATTTCTGTGGATCGGTTTTGAAATAACCAAAAGCATCATTACCCTATCACCATACAATATCTGTTCCATGGCGCTAGTTGGTCATAATTGATTATTCTAATTTTATGTTTTGTGAGAAGATTTGCTATCTTTCTCAATGACATTCGCAAGACCAAGAACATTAAAAAAATATTGGGGGACCATTCCCCCAAATCCTCTTCCCCCTAGAAAACACAAAAGGAGTTACTTTCCGGGAAGATATTTCTGAGATATCTGGGATCTTCCTCTTTCCGCTCCTTCAATTTCCACCTTGGTGCTTGTCGGGGTGAAAATTTTGGAATTCCGGAATGAAAATCGGAATTCCGGAAAGTCGGAATTATGAATCTGAATTTAATTTTTAAGACCATTAGCCTAAAGGCTTTAGGCAAGTTTGTTTCAGCCCGGATGGATAGTGATGGCATGATTGGTGGAATGGAGAAATTGGAAGGAAACAGAAGAAACCCGAGAAAACCTATGCACACGGTTTGTCCACTACAAAGTCACATATCACAAGCAGGGATCGAACTGACGGCACAAAGCGCAAGAGATGAGCGCGTTACCTTTGATCCACTGCGGCACTCGGAATTACGGAAAGTCGTAATTTAGGAATTCCAAATTATGAATTTGAATGTAGAACTTTGTAAAATTTATAGCCTAAAGGCTTTGGGCAAATTTTTCTCAGGTCGGATGGATGATGATGATGGGATTATTGGTAGAATGGAGAAAGTAGGAGGGAATCGGATAGCACAGAGGAAACCCACGCACACGGTGTTTGTCCACCACAAAACCTACATGGCACGAACAGGAATTGAACAGACGAAAACAAGCGCCAGAAGTGAGCATTTTACCATTGAGCCACCACGGCACTGGCAATTCCGAAATGACGGAATTTCGGAAAGTTGAAATTCCGGAATCCAAGTAATTCCGAATTCTGGAATTGACTTTGAACTTCCGAACACTCCTAGTCCTGTGTATGATTGAAGTTCTGTGAATATGGACATCGCCGATTGAAGTGGTGAAAGGGCCAATGCCACTGGATCGTGGAACAATGGAAACGTATCTTGTAGACTAATGAATCATGCTATACCATCTAGAGGTCCGATTGCAAGGTCTTAGGTAGGTGAATTCCCGGTGAACGATATTTTCTGCTAATAGTAATGTATGGGAGGTGGTTTGATTGTGTGGGGGTTGTTTCTCATGGAATTGACTCGAATCATTCTTTATACTGCACAGAAGTCTAAATGTGCAAGGCTGTTAAGTACAGTTGTGCTTCCTACGTTACACAAGCCTTTACCTGCACAACAACGCACCAATTCAGAAAGCACAGGCTGTACGCGGATTTGTTTGCGAAAAGGTTGATTAATTAGTTTTACCTGCACACAATCCAGATCTCAATCCCGTAGAACGGCTAAGCGATGAGTTAGAGCCTTGACTATGCTCCAGTCTTGACTCAATATCAGTACCTAGTCTGACAGCAACACTTCTGGAATAATGGAAGGAAACGCATCTCTCTCCAACAGAATCCATGCACGATAATGACAGACCCCATATTAATGCCCAATACAGGAGAGTTTACCGAAAGGACAGAATCATGAAAGTTTTCGGTGGTTGGCGGATACTTTTGACCACACAGAGTAACTAAAGAAATCTCTAATATTTTTTTTTCTTTGAAACCTTATTACCCACATAAGATTTTAAAGTTATAGGCCACCGAGTTATTTATATATTTTACTCTGGCCGTGGAAGAAACTAAAGATGAAGATACGATCCTGACATTCGTCTGATATAACTGAATAAAAAGAGATGACGTTTCAGAACCACTCGAATTCGAAGTAACGTTGCTGTTGGTGTCTGAAATAGAAATTACAAGTGGCAGCTCTTCAGGTAAAGTTGGTGAAATGCACCGGTTATTTTGTTACGGATTGCATAGATAATAAATGTATCTTTAAGAAATAATAATAAATATATTATCAATTGACACCAAGGGGATCCTGGTGTCATGTATTCAATCAAGCCAAGGGAGAAAAAGGAATTAATCCAATAGTATGCTCAGCATCAAGAATTTCAAAACGACAAGGATTGGCGGAAGGTTTAGATATGCGAATGTCTCGGTATCATTTCCACCTGTACATAAACTGAAAAGCCGCCACTGGAAATCATTGAGAAACTGCGTTGAACAAGGTAATACCAGTGCAAGTAGTAGTTTTCTAATATACATAAGAAAGGGAATAAAATAAGAAAAACTCATCTCTTTTTTTTTAGATTTAGCAATATATTTTATTTACAAATAGCTTTTCTATTGTGAGGATCAATACTTGAAGAAAGGCTTCATATGACTCAAGCATCAAGACACGCTATCACTGGCAAGATGTTCACTTGTTTCTCCATTTAGTCACATATGGGGAGGGCAGAATAATATACGTACCAATAAAAAAAAGTTGGGGAGAAAGGGGGCGTAAATGTCATGAACATAAATTTCTTGTGTATACAGCTGTAAGGACTTGATTTCTGGAGACTGAGGAACAAAAGCGGAGATTCTTTTAAAACAAAAGAATGTTACTTATCCTTTCTTCGTGTTAAACACTCTTAAGAACATCGCTTATTCATTTTTTTTTCTGTTCATTTTCTTCAAAGTACCGTCGGAGTGAGATTCATAAAAATAGGCATTAAATAGCATTTTGTTTTCTTTTAAATATTTTTTTTTTAGATTTAATTGTTAAAACTTGTTTTTTTAATCTACGGAACAAAGCACTTGGTTTGTTTTTATTCTTCTTGTATGTAATATTTTAAGAGGCAGCAGGGTGGGGAGTTTTACCTTTTTTTGGTAAATATCTTAAAATTCAATCTGTGTTGTTTGTATATGTACTTAAGTATATAATGAACTGAATTCTAGATATCTCTACAGTTTATATAGTGGCCCTATTTAAATTGCTGTACTTGAAAAAAAAAATGTCATGGTTATTTGCCATTTTGTTAAGTTACTCCCAAAAAATGACCACTTTACTTGCCAAAAAGTGGCATACATTAAAAAGGACTGGCATGTTTATATGATAAGTTCTTTTCAGAAAAGAAAATATGTTTGTGTATTGTTTTATGCTTGTAGTACTTCCAACACAGAATCTGCTGCGTTGTGTCACGTGTAGTTAGCTAGACGGGGATAATTCCACAACTGGTTCACTGTCCGAATCCCTGCTTGCCGCACTAGTAACACCGGAAGTGGCGTTGCTACTGTTGGTACACGTGCTGCCACCACTATGACTACAATTACTGCTACCACCACCGGTTACACTACTTATGGCGGCCGCCGCCATATTGGTAATGAGAGTCTTTGTAGAGGTTGCCGAGTTTGTAGTTGTTACCACTGCGCAAGGCACCGGAGATGAAGCATTGCTGCCAGTCCTATCACTAAGAGAAACAGCCAAAAATTTGGCTTCAGGTTCCGAGTAGCTTTCAGACACTGAACCGTCTTGTGTATATATAGAAGCGTTCGAATGATCCTCGCTTCCCGAGTCTATGGAAGTATTTGAAGCGCTTGTACCGAGTCTATTGTTTACAACACTGTCTGGTGTAGCAGCTGCAATTGGTTTCAACATTACAGCAACAGAGGACAAAGCTGCGGTTACTGAATTGTTGCTGATAGTAATATTGTTGGTTGTGGTGGGCGTGGACGACAAATTTTGAAATTGCTGAAGACCTTCCGGTGCAGGAACTGTCTTCGGTGGAGATCCAACTGGCGTTGTTGATGTCGTAGTGGAGACGGTAGCTGTCGCCGGCCCTGTTGTTGTGTTGTGTACCGTAGTGGTTGTTGTTGTTGGCGTGTTACTGCCTGATTTCTTATCTTTCTCTGTTTTCCCTGTTGCCTGGTTCTTGTGTTCTGCAGCTTCCGCATTGCTGATATTATCTTGTTTTTTCCACTTCGTTCTCCGATTTTGGAACCATATTTTCACCTGCAACGATAAACACAAACAAAACAATTATAAACAACCATAAACAATTAAAACAAAACATTAATTAATACTCTGTTCAGTATGTGTTTAAAAATGGCTACTCTTCTACAACTTTCAGGCACTGATTTAATTTTGAAATGTGTAGATCGACAGGATTATATACCAAGGATCTCGCGTGTTGTAGGTTCGGATCACCAAACAATATTACAAGAGTTACTCTGTTAAATTCTTTTTAATCTCCAAAGTGATTTTAGTCTGTTTCTAGATCGAATTAGGGAAATTCTGTTGAACTAAATTTGAACTAGAATATTAATATGGCTTTTAGGGATCTTTGGCTCAGATAGGGATAAAGTAGGGCCAGATACTTACTCAAGGTACCATCCTGGCATTCACTTGGTGATACGATATCCATTTTATTAATTTGATGATTAAGGGTCAGTTCTACAATCGACCGCTACACTTCTAGTCAGCGCTAAGTTGAGACCAAGTCTGATTTCAGCCAATGAGAGTACGCAAAATGGGAGTTGGCCTCAATTTAGCGCTGACTAGAAGTTTAGCGGTCAATTGTAGAACTCACCCTTGGTAACATTTTCTTTACTGTCTAGAAATCACAAGCTCCAATCCTAAAAAAGAACAAGTTTCTTGACTGCAACACAATGCCTAATTAGCTATACCAGTACTGGATTGAAACAAATATGGATTCCTCCCATCTAATCCAGAAACAGAATAGTAATCATTTGATAACTAAAAACGAACAAAACGTAATTCTCAAAATGTCGCGTATTCTGTTGGTTCAAAATACGATTCCTAATGTCATTGGTACGAACTTACTCGGTGGGTATATATTTTGTCTAATCAGCACATGAAGGACAGAGAAGAGTAGCATTTTTGTATACCCAAATACAACAATACTATAATACATCCTTACATGTAATACATATCAACATTAACAGAAAACTCACTTGTAAATATATAACAGACATCTTCAATAAAATGTAATATATCTATATTTGATACTTATTTTCATATGCCAGCGCTCTTAATTTTTGTTACGTTCCACAGCCCCGGATAAATATAAAAATAATAGAAAAAAAAATACTGTTCTTGTGTACTGTGAATGTTCAAACTTGGTGAATAACCAGTGAAAAGAAACAATTTAAACTCTGTGTATTCTTCGGAATCAAAAGTTGTACAGTGATTAGCAAAGTCAAGAGATGCTATAACGAATTAAGAACACCACAACGAAAACGAGACTCACAAAGCATCCTATGTCCTACCAAAGGCTCCTTCACTTGTCACCATCGGGTATTCAGTGAAAGGAAGGATAGAGTTAGGATTGGCCCTATATGTCCAAGTAAAAAGTATGTATCTCATAAGGTTTGTTCGGGCGGTCTGCTCGGTGTTGCACTATCCGCACTGGAAATATGAGGTAATACAGAACTGTGTGAGTGGATATGTCGTAACAGTGACCATTCGTGCAACTCGTGCAGCTCTCGCTTGAACGCGCAGGCGTTTGTTTCCTTCTGCTAGCAAGTAACGTCATCTGTAATATTGTCTTTCACATATACGCTGAGAACGCAGCACGACTGTCAACTGTCTGCACTAATTCAACACTCACACCCACTTGAACGCAAAAGTGTGCGCTAGTTCAAGCAGTACTATAGCCCATCCGAACGAAACTGATGATGCCCCTTCAATAAGCGGAGAATATGGTGCCAGCCATAACTAAGATCAATCTACTAGTCAAGACAAGGGTGAATGGGCAAATTGTCTGTTGTATGACGTTTAAAATGTTGCATAAATAATCCTTGCCATTCACACTTTATAATAACGAAAGTATCAATTTTGTCAGGGTTGCCAGAAACAGTTGGTTTATCTGAAATGATCGAACAGGCTAAAGAAAAATCCATCCAACTCATTTTGGTTTAAACTTTTGCGGCGTATATTCTTTATAATATTAAGGTGCAGAATTATCGTAGAACTCTAAAAACTAAGTGCAGAAAATTAATACTTTTCGTGTTATAAACATACGTAAAGTCCCTAATTACAAATGCTATTTCATGTCACACGCACAACAGTAATACATTTAAATAAAAATACTATTTAAAGAAAATTATTCACTGGTAAAACTTTATATTTCTTAGGGATGATATCTCTCAACACGCACTCTTTCAATGAAAAGAATAGAGAAGATAGCTTCCTCCTATTGAAGATACCATACCGACATTCGTTTTCTGTGAATGAAGAAAACCTTGGAAAACCTCAGTCAGGGTGACCGACATGAGTGAAACTAAAACCCACGCCGACTTCCTGATGATTACTCAAAGTCAACAATCGTAACCACTGAGCCACGGGGGCGCAAAGATTGGAAAGTGGGGTATTTTTCGAGAAAAGAAATCTGAAAACATCTCAACTGTCTTCAAGTGAATTTAATGATTGAAACTATGAAGAAAGTTAGCTAATACGTACACGAATACTCCACTGACCACATTAAGAGTACACTGTAAATGACTTGATGTAAAGATGAGACTCAGCGCCAGCGCCAGAGTTGACAAAGAATATAAATGTTGCGCGATGAACCAATCACAGCGTGGGACTTATCTCTACAACTCTTGTTTACGGTACATTTGTACTATGCGCACTTCAGGTAAACGGTTGAACTGTTTGAACACTTTTAAACTTGGAACGCCTGTACTAGCATGGATTTCGCCCGGATTTTCAGTTTCGGACGGGGGTGTAAAGTCAAATTTGGGAGGGTATAAGTGGAGTTTTGCAAGGTTTTTTTATTGATTTTTGACCGTAAACATTTTAAAGTTAGCGGATACGCTCGAGAATTTGGGGGAGTCTGTCAGAATTACTGTATACTGAAAACACGATTACATGTTTTTTGCACGGGAAGCCACGAAAAATTTAAAGAAAAGAGTCCTGAAAAACTTCTGAGACAGCCCTAAGTATATATTATAGACTTACTTGGCTAGTTTGTTCTAATCTATGTATGTAATTTCTTAGTAATCTTTGATAATGATATAACCCATAACCATTTTACGCACGCGGTCTATAAAAGGGCAAACTTAAAAAAACGTAGTGGAAGGATAAACTTGTAACCCAACCCATCTCTAATTCGTCCCCCCCCCCCCCCCGTAAAAAAAAGAAAACAAAACAGCAGAAAAGAAAACATACTAAAGCTTTTAACGAGGTAACAACAACAACATTTTGTAGACCTCACGAGCAGTTTTAAAAGCTTCAGGGAAGATTATAACATTACGTGATACCCCCCCTCTCCCTCCCTCCCCTTCTTTCCCACTCTCGTTCTTACTTCAACCTAATCAGTGATGTTTAAGCGCTTCTTCGCTTTCGGCATTACTTTAGCCGTTTTCTTTTCCACAAAAACAGCACGCATACAAGCCAAAAAAAAAAAGAAGTTTTTTTCCGTTTTCATTATTAGCGTCAAAACCTACTGCATTCCGTTGACTCCTTTTTTCCACTACTTCGTCTCATGGTAAATTATCTCACAATACGAATGCAAGATGAAAAACAAGACATTTGCACTTCATTTTATTTATTCCTATTTTAAAATGCATATGCAGGTTGTTGAGATGAACTTGGAAGCAGTAATCAGGAAAAACTTTGTCTAGATGACAGAATTGCAAAGCAATGTTTTATATATAAAGTGTCCTTTTTTTTTTTTTTTTTTTTTGGTACATTTCTTGGCTAAAGAACATTTTCTCCCCACCCTTTAAAACTCTGCCTTATTCCAAAGAGCATGCTTCTGAGAAAACATTGCATTCCAAGTACTTATGGAAGGGTATTAGGGCTTCATATTTCATCTACAGTTTTCGTTTGTTCTTTTTTGAACCTCGGAGGAGTTTCAAAGCATATTACACTGATGACTATATAAAAATTTACGAGCGTGTTTAATCTTCTTTATGAACAAATGCACTTCGCTAACAACGGGTCATTATCAGGACAAACTTAACAGCATTAACAATATAAAAAAATTAAAACGACTTTGATAGATTGAATAGTTATTAACGTCCTAAACGAGCTGGTGAGATTCAAATAACGGATTCTGAACTACTCCATTCAGTGGATCTTGGAGGGAATCGAACCCATGACCACGCGCACAGAAATCTCACTGGAATTTTATTGGAAGAAGAGTGCTACGAGGAAAAGAATGACTTCCTTCTTGATTTTGAATTTATTTGTGGTCTTTAGGTATCTTAGGCTCGAGCCGGGAGAAAGGGGGAAAAGAATGTTGGGAGGTAGTCTGTCAGGGACTAGTTTGTAGGTACTATTCCGGCATTTGACTGGTACGACTAAGGAAAACCTTAGTCAGGATGATCGGTTGTTTCTTGACTCGTTTGAGCCAGATAGAAGAGTTTTATTGTTATCTTGTTCATTTCCTTTTTCGTCGTAACAGCTCAAGAAGCCTTCATAACGAGTTCTCCAGAAGATTCTCCCGCCTCTGAGATCGGTTGGTCTCACAATTTCGAAGGAATCACTTTCTTTTGGTGATATAAAAGCCTTGTGCTTTGATTTTTCTAGGGTTGTTCGTTGTTGATAGCCGCAGATAGCTCGTCTAGTAAAGGACTATGTAAGAACCCGAGTGCGAGTCCAGGGCAGGGTTCTCGGATTGTGGTCCGTAGGAAACAACTACGAGAAATGTTTAAGAAATTGTTGTTTCGTTAGAAAGAAAGTTAGCCACTATCTAGTACAACCCTATTACTGGACCCTCTTGCAGAAACTGCGGAGAAACATCTCGGAAAACTTGAGCGTGATTTTCCTCCAAGAAAATGCGCCCTACATTCCACGCGCCTCTTTGTACTAGATTCATGAATGTGACTTTGAATTGTTATCATATCCATCCCACTCGCATGATATAGCACCGTCAGACTTTCACCTGTTCCCTGCCATCAAGAACATATGAAAGAACAATGAGTGTCGTGAGGGCAAAAAAAAAATGGTTTCTTCTACATGGGTTAACAGCACTGGCCGATCGCTGGCTGGGAGAAGTGCACCATATTCATACATACAGCAGTCCTAGAGTGCCATTCACAGAATATTTAGACAACCGTCATACGTAACAGGCTATAAGTTAAAAAGAATTAGCTGCAGAAATCTGCAGAGATTGTAGTATTACGCAAAGAATTTCTACGTTATACTTACTGTGTTGATCACCTTACATTTTCCCTCCCCTTTTCGATTTTTTTTATTTATTTGATTGTGGCTATTCTGGGATTGTGTACATAATGTTAGTTAACTGGGTATAAAAGTAGCACTAGCATATTGGTGGGCGTCTTCTTGTTGACATCCAGAACTTCTGGATATTTTGGTTAGATTCAGTCCAGAACCGGGACATACGTCATCTGATTATATTGGCTGATATATTATGTCTTTCTGTGTTAGAAAAGGGGGCATAGCTACAATCTCAAATGCAGCCTTGAAACTTGAGTGTGGGTTCTGAGGATGTAGCTCACAGTGAGATTATGTTGAGCAGAATCTCGCGACTTGGTTGATTTGTTTAGAGAAATCTAAGCCATTAGAATATTGGAAAGTGAATTTATTTATGACCTTTGTTTAGGATGTTATTCATAATACGTTGCTTTTAAGTTGAAATCCAATAAAATGTTTAATTAACACTGGCAGACTGTAATGAACGGAACCATAGGATTGAAACACAATTTAATTAAATTAGTGTTTCAACCCAAATGGGACCATCATATATATATGCCCATCACGGCGTTCGTTGAATTAGGAGCTGAGTGGATAGTGCAACGACTCTCACCACAATTTTTCTTTTTCCTGAATTTCGTGACCGGTCTTCGTTACTCAACTTTGGTTCCCAACTCATTTTTACTATGCTTGGTCAAAAGATGCAGGAGTCTGTACCGGGAATAGAACCCAGGAACTATCAAACGAGCGTTATCTCTTCTTGATACGCTACATTAGTGACTGAATGGAATTGAATTTAACACAAATGTATGAAAAGTGTAGAACCATATTTAATAAATGTATAGTAAGTCTAAACGTATCATAAATAGCTCATAAATATAGAACCAGCCAAAAGGTAGCAGTACTTCACTACAACAGGTTGTAAAGTTTTCGATTCAACATGCATATTCACATATTTTTTAGGAATATCCTGGAATATCTCGTTCTCTCGGTAGGAAAAAACAAACAAACATAAACGACTCAATAGCCTCTTCAACGTAATGTATAACATTGTAAAGGTACAAAAGGTTTGTTTATTTTTCTAATAAATAAAGGTTACTATGGCAACCCAGTAATGTAAGTTTCGATTATAATAAGCTTTATTTCTAATATATCATGAAGACTTCACTGCTATACAACAATGTCATGTATTACATTGAAGTTCTCATTGTGTCTCTATGATTTATTACTTTATTTGTACGAATAGTATGAAAATATCCATGTTAGCTGTAACCAAGTATCACTCCGCTTTACTTAGGATATTATTAGCAGCGAAAAAACATGCCGCAACAGGTCTATCAAAAATTCTCTGCCAGAAACTCAAGTTATTATATAGCTAAATATCCCAGTATTGCTTCGTTTTCAAAGTAACACAGTAAACGATGATGACGTAGCAAAGCACGTCACGATGATGACGTATTCTTTTCTAAAACTTACAAACAGAAATAAAAAAGAACGCACCTTTTAACCAAAATGAAAGAATGACTATATTTTTTTTTTTCTAAATCCAACACTCCACTTAACTGAAGTAATTGGTTCCCTATTCTTACTGCCCCACAATCGTGGCTCCTTCAACCCTCGCTCTAATCTTTATGGTTGCCAGGCAACGCGACTGTTAGATGTCTTTGCTCCCTGCCTCCTGCGTAGCGTGTTGTCAGGGGCAACAGGTCGTATCAGCTTAAGTCGGTTGAAACTCATGCTCTTTGTCTGTGAGAGTGTTTTAAGTGCTATATAAAACAGAAAAAGAGAGAGTTATTTTGATGTGCGTGTTTTTCCACTTTTTTTTTTCACTTTAGTGCAGAAAATTCACATAGCTTTGGCAAATATCAACTTTACAATCCATTTGTAACACTGTTATTACAAGCTATACAAGAAAATTATCATCATTGTAAGAGTGAGAGATACGAGGATAGGTAAAGTTTATTAATTGAATAGTTAAAACAACTATTTATACTAAAAGAAAAATACACGTATTCCGAACTTAATACATACAAAGTACTTCTTTTCGGACTTCCTGTCACAATGGCCTTTTAAAAAAATCCAAAAAAACATTTTTTGTGCAAAATTTTTAAATTCCCAAAACGAAACCGACAACAGTCTATTCCGGTATCTAAGCTATGATTACTTTTTTTATTAAAATGGGTTCATTTATTCAACATTAGTACGCACACATAATCAAATTGTTTTAAAAACAGAAATTGTGGACGGAGCTCACAATGAAAGAACATAAAATGATACAGAAACAACACAAATAATAAG
>JAGDQP010026216.1:0-26138 GCA_022664845.1 Lepisma saccharinum
TCCCTCCGGGAGAGGCCTCATCCAGTAGTGGATTGAATATGGCTGTGTATTATATAAATCAAATCAAATCACAGCCATATTCAATCCACTACTGGATGAGGCCTCTCCCCGAAGGGAGGAGTTGGTCTACTGCTCCCACGCTGACCAGACAGGTTGGGAGAGGAGAGCCGAAGCTCTCACTGTGATCGCCACTGTATTTTATTCACAGCAGCTCCCCAATTGTCCTCACGATGCTGGGTCAACACCGAAATTTTTGAGCCCCCACCGGGAATCGAACCCGGGACCGCTCGCACTGAAGTCGAGCGCGCTACCGACTAGGCTACGCAGGAGCTCTGTATTATATATATACGGCCGGGAAACCGGGACAGCACCGGCAAACCGGGACTGTCGCCCCAAAAGGCTTCTGCCACTAACTGGGAGGAGTCCCCCTTAATTCTTCTTGCTAAGGCTTAAGGGAACTGACCGGAGTAGACGCCTAATGTCCAATCCATACGTTCACGTCGTGGGGCCTGTTAGTACCCAAGCAACTGCTCGGCGAACGAACATGGATGGGCTGATCAGCGTGGTGAGTCAAATGTCAGCACCCCTCCTTTCTTTACATATAATGGTACAAGCAAGGAAACAGCCTCGGAGGACCTCATTGTCCGGAGGACGGAATGCAGCTGGCAACGGCAGCGGTCAGTCCTGCAGGAAGTCTTAGGGTCAAAATGCCCGGGTTTGGACTCTAGACTGCCAGGACACAGACACGGCAACTCGAACTGGCCTATACGTGGCGACCCTCAACTGTCAGTCACTTGCAGGAGAGGACGAATTAGAAGAACTGCAGAATGAACTTAAGAGGATTAAGTGGGACATCATAGGACTATCAGAAGTGTGGGGGAAGAATGAAGAACAGTTGGAACTACCGTCAGGGCACTACTTCAAAGGAACAGAAATTGGAAGACCGACAGCCGTTTTCTTTATAATTAATAAAGACCTGAAGTCACGGATCACAGAAATTGAAGGACTTTCAGATAGAATCGCACGGGTACTAGTAAAAATAAAGAACAGATACACTATGGAAATTATACAAGTGTATGCTCCAACAACCTCGCACCCGGAGGAGGAAGTCGAAGACCTTTACGAGGAGATACAGAAGATTTTGGATAGTAGCAAATCGCATTACAAAATTATAATGGGAGACTTCAATGCGAAAGTAGCACACGAAAGTTAGAAACATTGGATTTGGCAAAAGAAACAAGAGAGGAGAGAAGTTAGTGGAATTCTCAGAAGCCAACAGACTGTTGATTTCCAATACATTTTTCAAGAGGGCGCACCAGAGGAAGTGGACATGGAGAGGCCCAAATGGGACCAAAAACGAAATAGACTACGTTCTATCAAATAACAGGGAATTTCTGCAAGATGTGTCTGTTCCGAACAGTTTCAAAATCTCGAGTTATCATAGGATGGTGAGATGTAAGCTCAAACTAAATACTAGACAAGTATTATGGTAGATCAAAGAAGCTTATCAGAGGAAAACCGTCAGTTTTAGATCTGAAAAATCTAAGAAAACACAGACAGACATTCGAGATAGAACTAAGCAACAGATTCAGCGCCTTGGAAGAGTTAGAGGATGAAGAAGACATCGATAGCAGAAATAAAATACTGCCTGAAATAATAAGAGAGACAGCCAAGGAAATAGCAGGTACCAGAAAGAAAAATGAGAGCAAAATCTCATAAGAAACTAAACTCTTGATGAAGAAAAGAAGGGAAATGAAAGAAGTGGAAAATTACATAAAGAGGATTGAGTATATAGAACTCAATAAAACTGTAAGAAAGAAAATAAGAGAGGATGTACGAAGATATAAAGATAATTTTGTTAGAAATACAATCGAGGAAAACAAGAGCCTGAAGAAAGCCAAACAGCAGCTCATGATAGGGAAAAAGCAAATAATTGCAGTTAAGAGACCAGACGGGACCGTAACACGAAATAAGGAAGAAATTATAAACATATTTGAAAATTTCTACACAGAATTGTACTACTCCGAGGAAGAGCTAGGAAATAAAGACTCAGAAGAAAATTATGTAGAAGTCTCAGACGTAATGAAAGATGAAGTGGATAAAGTACTTCGAGGGATGAAGAACGGAAAATCGCCAGGAGAAGATGGACTCACAGCAGAGATATTTAAATGGGGAGGTAAAAAAAATAAAGAGGAACTTGCTAAATTAATCTCGATGTGTCTGAGGAAGAGAGAAATACCCTTAAGTTGGAACAATGCCGTTATCATTTTGTTGTACAAGAAATGGGACAAAAAACGCGCCGAAAACTACAGACTAATTAGTTTACTGTCAGTCCTATACAAAATGTTCACCAAAGTTATTTTGAATAGTATTGAACGAGACTTAGATTTTAACCAGGGAAGGGAACAAGCCGGATTTCGTCGTGGATTTAGCACAATGGACCACATACAAACATTGAATGAAGTTATGGAAAGGACTAATGAATATGAACTTCCACTATGTTTGGGATTCATAGATTTTGAAAAGGCTTTCGATTCGGTCTCCTTGTCAGCAGTACTTAAATCACTTGAACATCAAGGCATCGAAAGTGCATACATCAAGTTACTGCGAAACATTTACTCGACTGCCACTTCTGTCATTAGGCTGCATCAAGACAGTGAAAAATTTAAAGTTGGAAAAGGGGTAAGGCAAGGAGATTCAATTTCTCCGAAACTGTTTTGTGCGGTCCTGGAGAGAGTGTTCCAGAATTTAAACTGGGATGAAGTTGGAATTAAAATTAATGGCGAATATCTTCATCATTTACGGTTCGCTGATGATATAGTCCTGTTTGCTTCAAGTGCAGAAGAACTACAAACCAGAATGGAAGAACTGAGTAACGAGAGTTCGAAAATAGGCCTTAAAATGAACTTAAGTAAAACAAAAGTAATGTACAACCAACATGCTGCAAAGAAGGAAGTGAAGATTAACGGAGAGACAATAGGCATAGTTGATGAGTATGTTTACCTAGGCCAGCTTAAAACATCGAATGCAAAGTTGACTGATGAAATAAATAGAAGATGTAAAATGACGTGGAGTTCTTTTGGAAGACTACACTTTATTTTCAAACGCAAACTTCCAATGTGTCTGAAGCGTAAAGTTTATAATCAATGTGTCTTACCTGTAATGATGTACGGCTGCGAAACTTGGACATTGAATGCGCAAACGACTCAAAGATTGGGAGTCACACAAAGAGTAATGGAGAGGTGCATGCTAGGAATAACCAGGAGGGATATGACGAAAAATGAATGGATTTCAGACAAAGGTAGAGGATGTAATCAAGGCTGCGAAGAAGATGAAGTGGAGATGGGCCGGTCACATAGCTAGACGAACAGATGGAAGATGGACTACAAATGTACTACAGTGGATTCCTAGAGAAAAGAAACGACCGAGACGACGTCCTAATGTAAGATGGGTAGATGAAATAAAGCGTTTTTGAGCTACATGGATGAGGATATCAGGAGACCGAGGTATGTGGAAAGAAAAGGGGGAGGCCTTCATCCAGCAGTGGATAGAAAACGGCTGAATATGATGATGATATATATATATAGTGAACGAGCTTCTGCGTAGCCTAGTCGGTAGCGCGCTCGACTTCAGTGCGGTCGGTCCCGGGTCCAATTCCCGGTGGGGGCTAAAAAATTTCAGTGTTGACCCAGCATCGTGAGAACAATTGGGGAGCTGCTGTGAATAAAAGACAGTGGCGATCACAGTGAGAGCTTTGGCTCTCCTTTCTCAAGTCCCAACCCGTCTGGTCAGCGCGCTAGCAGTAGACCAACTCCTCCCTTCGGGGAGAGGCCTCATCCAGTAGTGGATTGAATATGGCTGTGATTTATATATATATATGTATATATAGTGAACATAGAGTGAAGTTACATATATTTATGATACGCCTATGTTGCTGAAAATCTCGGTCTCACCATCTCACACATGACTGTACATTATATTTTGCACATAAGGACATTTGAACTGAAAACTGAAGACATCTCAGAATATTTTTCATTTATACCCCGAAAAGTAGTTCTCAAATTCATTACTTACCGTAAAGATGTCTGATTAGTGACTGAATAAGGCGTCATATTTCTCAGCGATTTTTATTATATTAGAAGCTGGGCATAGTTAAGAAATTCAAGAGAATTAAACATTAAATAATTTATAAATATTTACAAAAGGAAACATAATTTTATAACCTGACAAAAGTATTGGAACACATTTAACTTAGGTAATTTAAAATCTTGTGAGGATCTCTTTTAATGTTTCTCACGAGACATGATTAAATCTGTCTCGTTTCGAAAATGTCTGGCCAAGAGAACATGTGTAATTGTATATATTATATTAGGGGAATTTTGTCTCCTCTCGTTTCCCATACACATTTATCTGTCTCGTCTCATCCTATGGGCAACACTAGTCTCTTTTATCAAGGAAACCTTGAAAGTTTATTTGGTATTGAATAAACATATTCCTTAGTAACTCCTAAACCTATTTTCACAAGAATAAGAATTTAGTATATTTTTTCTATAAGGAATCTCCTTCGGGATCTGATTTAACGTTCACTGACACTATTTTCGGGTTCATTCCATCTATTCGCGATGAAATATTAATGAGAAATTCGAGATATTGTGTTTAACGTGTGAGGCGCATTCCATATAATCCACTGCGGAACAATTTTAGCACACTGCGTCGGGTCATATCTTGTTGAGAAATAAAAATCATATTTCCTAAATACAATTACTCAGCACCTTCTTTAAGATTTTCACGCAAAGTGCATTTAAAACGAAATTTACTCTTTGGGTATTCTACTTGTATAAACACAAAATCCTTACACAATTATTCTGTGGGTGAATATTTAAATGATAAATATGATCACTTTATCCAGTAATTACAGTACTGGATACAGTAATTACTTACAATTTACTTATTTTTTTTTCATGTCCTATGTAAATTTATATTATTTCGTATTTTGTACTTTCTGTTACAATTTTCTATTTAACAAATGTATACTTTACCTGAGGCTAAACTTCAGTATGTAAGTAAAACATGCTTGTAAATGCAATACAATTAGAGAATATACAACTCCACAACATTGCGCTTGTTTTTTCACTTTTGAAACTGCCTACCATTCTGTGTTGCGCCTTCTCTACACTAATATTTGGTCATCACGTCGGTATATGTTTTCAAATTGCTCTCACCTCACCATAGAACTTTGTCCCAGAGGTCATTACTTTTATACAAATACATTTACGAACTACTAACTTTATTTTATCATTTGCTTTATTCCCAAATGATTTCCTTCTTGGACAGGGTCAAACCTGAAGGAAGAAATGCATTGATGTGAGGTTGTAGAAACTCTAATAGTGTATGGAACTTCTATTCATAGAAAACACAGTGGTAACGTTCAGATTTAAACAGATTTTACAGGAAAATCTTAAAGAAAGTGCTGAAAGTTGGACGTAGGAAACATAAGTTTTATTTCCACAAGACAACGGCCCGAGGCAGGCAGAACACTTCGCCTGTATTCATCTTAGGCGAAAATTTATCTTGCATTTTAAACGCCCTATCTCAGAATTTTCATTAATATCTCATCGATGGAATGGATCTGAAAATATGGTAAGTCAACATTAAATCAGAAGCACAACTGAACTAACGGAGATTCTTATGCAAGAAGGGCAAAATAGATTCAAGATTGGTTAAGAAATATGTTCATTCAATGCCAACAAAATTTTCAAGATTTACCCGGGGAAAAAGAACTCTTAGAAGGCATTGAGTTTACGGTTGAGAGATTGAATTGTTACTAACGTCCTGAACGAGCTGGTGAACTTCTAACAGGGGAGGGTCACGATAGTTGTCGCTGAGATGCTAATCAAACATACTGCATCTGATAGAGGATGGTGAGATATGGAGAATACTACAATTTAAGGTGCGATGGACAAGTGGGGCCGGAGCTAGAGCGAGTGAAATCACGAAATTCACAGAAGTTAAATAAAGGATATATCAAGAGTGTTTCAGAATAAATTACGGAACTTTGGGGATTTGATTTCTGGCATCGAAACAAGTAAAACAAGTTCGTTTAAACATGAGTGAAATTTCACTTAGTTTTGAAGATACAGTATTTCCAACTTTGAGTCCAAAATCGACGCCTAATAATGGGAGAAAATGAATAATTCTCAATAAGTCAGAAACGAGTCAGTGAATAAAAATTACGTTTCCGAAAATTTGTTTCTAGCAATATGGTGGACATCAGGAGTGAAAACACGATACCACCGGTTTGTCAGTGTTGCCAACTAGGTATAAAGTTTATTTTTTTCAAATGGCTCTACATCGTGTTATTGGATATTTTACATGGCCTAGTAATGATACACAACATACTTAAAGCATACACCACAGTGTTGGAAACTACGGATAAGACAGAGAAGTTTTCGCGATCTTATACTAACTACAGGTCAGTCCATCTGAAATCATCAAACTTGGTTAATCGACCTCTTTCAAATAATAATAATAATAATAACAATACCTATAATACATTGTAATAGTACCTACAATAATATATAATAATAACTATTCTAATAATTCCTTATATTAGGATAGTTCAAAACGGGTATTATTTTATTTGTATCCCAATCTATTAATTAATGGCCGCCATTTTTGCAGTAGTTTACAAAAAAATGTAATATCTCCGTACTGGTAATATTCAAACAGAAACATTTTTTTTTTCTTTAAATCTGCTTGATAATTTTAGTTCTCTGCATGGTAAGCCTAAAACTTAACTGAAGTAATCAAAATGGTATCCGAATGTGATTATCACAACATAATAAATTACTGCTTTAGGGGACCTTTTCCTACGAAGCGGATTAAATATCAGCGTTGATCTTTTGTACACTATTACACATAAAATCCCATTGAATGTATACAAAATATGAAGGTTGACATGTATTTCCTTAATTTTTTGTATGGAGATTGTACGTTTTTGTAAACTACTGCAAAAATGGTGGAATTAATTAATAGATTGGGATAGAAATACAAGTTTCTTTTCATATGTTTCTTAAGTTTCAGAAATGGTAGGGAATGTCCAAATATCGTACCAAGGCAATGTCAATCGATGATTACTCAGAACTGCCAACTATGCTCAATATCCACGCTATTCACTAACTACTGGCTCAATATTCTTGTAATGCTTGGGTATTGTTCTCTGCCAATCAAGTATAATGTTAGAAGCTGAAAATGAAGTCCACGTAAATTAAGTCTAAAGACAGGCATGTGTACAATAAGTTTGTGAGAGACATTCAAATTAATTGGATAAATTTAGATATATGACGTCATATCTAGTCCTGCTAACCGTCATTTTGGCTGAACATTTTTAGTTTTTGCTGTTTTTCCAGGGAATACCAGGATGGTATCTACACATTTCCCTACGAGCAACATTCACCATAGGAGCACCAGGAAGGATTTTTGACGAGAAACGACATTTGACGGGTTT
This sequence comes from Lepisma saccharinum, assembly GCA_022664845.1. Lineage (NCBI taxonomy): Eukaryota > Metazoa > Arthropoda > Insecta > Zygentoma > Lepismatidae > Lepisma > Lepisma saccharinum. The sequence continues at coordinate 7,508 of JAGDQP010026216.1, forward strand.
TGGGCCGTAGCGGTCTGTCCAGCGCACAGAAAATCAATCAAAATCTAACATAAATAACACAAATACTAAAACAAGTTTATAGCATTAATTTAGGGCAGAAATTCTGCCAGACCCTTCAATAAAGGGTGTCACCCTCTCCCCTAACAAAACAATCCGAACTTAAAAAACTATTGTGGTTGAGCATTGATAAACCTTGCAAAACTCCACATAAACCCTCCTACCTTCCCCCAATTTCGGCTTTACATTCCCTGAACTGAAAATCCTGCTTGAATCCCTGAACTGCGTAAAGTAAAACTATAATGAATTCTTTACATGGAGAAAGCTAACCAAATGAAAAGGGCCTACCAGTTTTAGCATCAGTATATATAAAGCGAATGGATAAATGATGGTGGTTGCAGATCTGAATAAGTTTCTCCCTACGTCAAGGTGAGTTTTAAAAATCTAAGAATTTAATCAAATGAAGAGAACCAGCCTCTTGCAATGTCACAAGATTAAAAACAGCTGAATGAACTCAAATCTGAAATCCGTTTCTCTCTATATTTGCTTCGGATGAGGCTCTAGCCTGCAATACAGACAGACATATAGACGGGCGGACGGGCAAAGTAGAATTAAAAGAGGCCCGTTATTTTCTTTTCTTCTCTCTTTCTCTCTCTTTTTGTATGCTAAACTTCGAAGATTCGTCGAGCTATTAATTTGACCCATGTTATTGATCAATCTTAGGGATACACATACTTCTACCGCATGTTCGATCCATCGAAGCCACAAATGCAGGAAGAGAACTGCAAAATCTGAAAACTTCTTTTGAGAAAAGAAAATATTTTAAAAAGAAAAAAATGCAAAGTAGATACACAAGTGAAAAATAGTTATGGTATTTCTTCTTTTGTCAAATTCTCTTCTCTTCATCCCTCATCCCCCGAAAATGATCCTTACCTTACCCTACTGTACTATTGTACACCCCCCCTATTTCATTTTCTTTCAGTCTGCTACCCGTTTCCGCAAAGCGTGACCTCTGTCGGAGAGCATCAAAGCGCGCTGGCGCAAGTCTGTTTAGTGCTGTGCGCGGAAGAGACTAGAGTGAGATAGAGAGATGCTGAATTCTCGCGACCGACGAAGTCTTTGCTATTTGGCTTTTATATAACATCCAGCACGAGCGGCTGCCGGTTCAGTTTTGAGTGCCTCGTTCACAGCAGCAGTACCCCGTGGACGGTGTTGCTACGTACCGCTACACAACGTGCGTGTGGAAGAAACGTTACGTTACGAGCGAAAAGACGAGACTTCCCCCGATTCCCCACAGGTTCATCAAATCAAGTTGGGAGAAGAAAACCGACCTTTTCCCTGCACCTCTAAATTATCCAGCAATGTGAAAAAAAAAATAGTGCATTTGTAGAAATCAAAACTTCCTGTTTAGCATCAAATGTAGAATATATAAATTTGTTTCCAGCATACGAAGTCGGGGTAAAAGATCATGCGAGACATGATAATAAACTACTATTGCTAACTACCACGCGGGAACAGTTTTTTGATATATGCCCTATCAAATGGTTCAGAGGACGAAATGTGTTGCACTAATCAAATTTTCTTACTAATATTAACGAAGAGGAGAGAACCAGAACAGATTTATATTACTACGTCATGACGTATTGCTGTATCCTGTGATTCCGTGATGTGTGTATGTAAAAAAATAACACTTGCTCCACCCAATCATGACATGAGTTTTGTAGTCTCTTCCACTCTGGTGGATTTATATTAAAGTACATTTTTAGAAAGCAGTGAAGAACGACGATTTTAATCATTGAACTGTCGACTTTTGACACTAAATATCTTAACTGTCAAGCGCGTATTAATAGATTCAGACATGGATTTTGTCTTTTTAATACAGTGTTTCTGTGTTTAGTTACATCAGTGTGTGATTTGTGTCTTAAGTGTATGTGATGTTTATGACATATGTGACAAAACAAATATTTAGAGAGAAAAAAAAGCGTTGAGACGTAAGACAAACAAAAAACAAGAAAAATTGTTTTAATTTTTCATCAGGATCAAACCAAAGTGCAAGTACTAACTTTGAAGAACTATTTCTTTTTTTTACATCTATACTACGTATAAAATAATATAATTCGGAACTCTTTTTGCTTCTCTACGTAGTTTCTTAAAAGAATTTGTTTTTCTTTTGTAAGGATTTTGGGAACAAACCGACTAAAGTGAATGACTTCATATCTTCTTCATTTTTTAATTTAAAAAAATAATCGTGATTTATGTGCTTTTCAAAAGAACACAACAAATAATCGTGTGTGTTCTTTTCTGATGTGTTCTGAAGTGGATACTTTTTTATTAACGCCAAAGTAATTATACACATAAAAGTGAATTATGGTTTACTTCTGTCTAAAAAAATAGATAAGTGAAACGCTCTTGTCAAAGAGGCGTCTTAGAACTAATTAATTAAGATTACCCAAACATTTTTTTTCTTCTTAACGAAAGAAATAAATACCGAGTGATGGCAGGAATTGAAGATAACCCAAGGTCAAAGTGGAGTGCTCTTGTGTTGATAATTTTGACCGTCTGTCGCTCTACAACGGGTAAGTCCACGTTTCGAAAATTTTCTTTTTCTTTGTCAGTTAATTTTTTTTTTTTTTTAAAGAGATTTATTATCAGATTTGAAGCTAGCCAGAAAACGAAACATTACAAGTCTCATCTCCAGCTTACTTGTTACCTACTCTTTGGTAATTTGCATTACTTTCGCATCCACAAATTATTTTTAGATTTTAACATAAACAAGTGTGGCTTACACAACAAGATACTGGGAATATTAAGACAGATTTTCTCACTATTTCATCTCAGCACTTATTCATTAAGCTTGATAATTCAGTGGAAATATCCACCCGACGCGACGCGGCTAATTGCTGAGACGAAAGAAAAAGGTCGACGGTGATTTGGTTCGAACCCTGTTTACGTCGGAAGCATAGCAGAATTTTGTTTTTAAAAAAATCTAATGTGTGAATACTGAGATACTGATGATAAGCATTCTTCAAAGGTCCCTGTGCAAGAGTGAACTGATAGTTGTTTGTCATTACCTTTCTTCGGATGAAAATAAGGTCCGGACAACAGAATCCATATAGCTTAGGTTACTTTTATGCAAAGGCCGTTTTCTAGCGACTTGAGAACCACACGAACGCTGCGTTCTGTATAACAATGGGAGCAATTGAGTATATTCATACAAATCTCGCCCGATTTTCTGCAGTCGCGTTCCCAAACACAGTTGTTGATGATCTAGAGAACGCGTGAAGCTAAAACAATGGATATGTTTATAAACTACCTTAAAGTCGACTTTTGACGTCTTTTATCCCCCGGGTATGGATCTCGGGAAACCGTTTATTCGAGGAAGCGAGTATTACCATTCACCTATTGGGGACCCAAAATTAAATAAATAAGGTACCTTAGTCATTTTCATTTGCAATCGCTTTGCTACGAATTTGCACTCGACGAGGCACGTTATCATATTCGTAGCCTGACCTGAGTCTAGAAATAATCACTAACCGGCCATCTGTTTACACCGGGAGGGGCCCTCAAGGCAAGATTCGTTCCTTTATTCGTTCCGACTGATCTTGCCGCTTTTCTCATTTTCTTATAACACAGTAGTTACATCCTGAATATCCTGAATACTGTCATTTTTTCAGTCCGTCTTTGTCATTTCCTATTTTGCATCCAGTCATTGGAGTGCCTAATTTTAAATAATTGCGTAAACAATAATGTAATTTTAAGTTTTGAAAACTGCACCATAAAGAATTAAACAGATAGACCTTCCTTTTACATAAATACTTTTGTACGTACATAGAAGTTGCAAAATATAGTCGCCCTTCTAGCGGTAAATTGAAACCTGGTCTCGTGATTGCTGGTTAGGAGTTCTGTTAGTTAATCAACCATGTGAAACGATTGCTTATTAATTAATAGAGTATATTACTGGTAAACGGCAACTTGGGTTCGATTTCCCGCTAGAATGGAGATCACTTTTGCCTGTACATTTTTCATTGAATTGAATTGAATTTTATTTATGGCCTTTAGGCATCTAAAGCTCAGGAGGAAAGGGGTGACTGAGGAAAAACCCTGGATAAACCTTAGTCAAGATGATCGGCCGCTGGGATCGAACCCACAACCTCCCGAATGCTACACCACCAACGCTCTACCAATGATATACGGCGGCGCGATGTGCATTTTTCAACTTATGTTTGTTGTGTAAAGTGAATGGGCATCACTAGCTCTACTGTTGCCCTCCTTTACTGTATACTGCATTTCTTAATTACTTTTATGCCAGATCGATTTTCCTCTTTCTTCCCCAAGTTCACATATCGAAAGCTTTGATTAAACTCTTTGAAGTCCTTCGTAGGATCAAGTTTTCTCTCTATACCCTACTATAATTAATTAACTTCAGACAAACCATATGTCTATAATCAACCATATGTATTTGTCAACTTATTTTTTCATCCGTTATGTCTTGTTGGCCAATATTTTTTTCTGCATAGGAACACAAATGCAAGTCCATTTAATGAAATTAATTTGAGTAAAAGTAGTTACATACAAAAAAAATATTAGGTTTTCAAGTTCACTTTCCAGTTAACAATTTCCCTTGTTTCTTGCCTTTATTCACCACTGTATAGGCCTACACTAATATATTTTTTAACTTTTATGACCTCTAGGCATCTATGGCCCCGGCTGCTATAAGGTAGGGAAATAGATGTGGAGAGGAGTCGACTACTAAGTTACCATCCCAGCACTTCCTGGTGTGACTGAGGAAAAACACTTGAAAGACCTCAGTGAGGATGGTCTGCCGCTTGCATCGACTCCAGGACCTCCAGAACGGGGTGAAACGCTCTACCAGCTGACTAAGGCCAATCGACTCGTTTACCGTACTAGTGTGCTGTACTACCATACAACATAAACAGTTCAGAGATCGAAGTGAGAATGGGGGACTTCATTCAGCTATTTCAGGGAGAAGAAATTCCAAGTATTTTCCCCTAGATTTGCATTAAAGTCTACATTGCAGCTATATAGTAGCGAACCGCTAAGCATACCACTATAGTAAACTTCTTCATTCTTTCAATATCGTAAATCGTACATGTTATTGATAGCCCCTCTGGATGTTCCATTGATTCTGTCGTGGATACAGTTAATTAGAAATTATACGGACAATTGTTTTGGTTGCTCGTCAAAATTAAAGTAATTTTATTTTCTCAAGCTTACTTAATAAGTTACTGCTAGAATAAAGTACTTCAATTATTTTTTTTCCTTGTGCGATGATGAAAAAGAAGGCTCACGTACAAATATAGATGAAAATCACTTCTATCAAAGGAACCTCAAAAGTATCACAACCAAGCTGTAATATAAATTGGCTCTATCACGATATTTGCACGTAATTTTCTCCAATTATTGGATTTCAGTTATTCGGTAATGTCCATTGATTTTGTTTATCAAAAGCTTCAAAGAATTGTTCACGGCGAGCGTCAATTAGCGTATTCTTATGAACGGAAGTGAAAACAAGAAATTTATGATTGATCATCTGCAAATACAGACCTTTGTATATAGAGAAAATGCTGTCATTTGTTTCATTTAGTATAAAATAAAAAAAAAATAAAAAAACAATAGATAACTAAACACTTGTCTATCAGTAAAATACGAGTTTCGCGTTCTTTCGTAATTTCACAAAATAAAACAGCTTGATAAATTATCATAAAGTAACTAGACGTATTATCATAAATTATAGCCAAGCTTATTTCATTTCCGTTTTCTTGATTGATAGATAATAATGTGAAAATAAAATAATTGCATATTTCCCTGGAGGAATTATTTTTGTCTGAACTCATAGTTAAAATGTGTGATACATGTGTCTGTTCAATCAAGTATTGAGTAATATTTACATCTAATTAAAAATTGAAAGTACCACAGAAGTATTTACATAATCGAGAAATTAACTATCGGTTATTTTGCCCCATAAGTTAAACTGACTGCGTTTCATCACAGGATGATTTCTGATTTATTGTCCTAATCATGTCTCCAATATACCGGACTTTTTCGCGTTGTTCTTGTGGCGATCTTCTTAGAAAACTACTACAAAAGAAAATGAATGGAGGTTGTACTGAGTCGCTACTGACGTTTTAATTAAGTATCATTCTGATACCATCCTCCTGAAATTAACAAACATTCGCGGGAAAAAAAATAATAGTTGCTTTGTTTCATATTTCCTGTATTTTCCCATTTCGACAAGTTTAAGTTACCACTGACGCGGTACCGGTACGTTAGCTCTGGTTCGAGGAACATAAAATCCAAGAAACCAATGATGGAAATCAGTTATAGAGACATTTTATTTTAATATCTTTTTTCTATGAGATTCATGTTTCAGTGATATATAATATTAACAATTATATTTGTTCGTTATCCTCACCTTGTAAGCTGATGCCCTTCGATATATTTACATAATAGGCGAGATCAGATGCATCGGTGACAAAAATATTTCGGAAACAAAAAAGTGCAAGAAATTATTTGCTAGTCCACTCACCGTAATCTAGAGCCGGAAGCGATACTACATATCTAACACATTTCTCTGTTCACGCCGGCCATCGCGGTTAGGGTTCTCCCAAAATTTCCGCTGAGTCCTGTTAAACATGGTATTTAGAACAGAAGTTCTTTTTTTAGTAAGTTGTACTCGCCAAAGCCCGTCATCTCTTAAATTGGAAATAGGTTTAGGCGGTGGTTAGAAGTAAATTTATAAATGCAAATATCGGAAACAATAAAGAAATCAATTAAGTTAAACACACACATATATACACAGCTTTTATCATTTATACGTAGTTCTAACACTTTAACACGAATGTACTCACAGTCACAGGCTATTGAAACATGTCATTCTGCACTGGTAGGCTTCATGAAACTTGTTCTTCTTCTATGTTGCTGGTAACTACTTTCAACACAGACATAAATTTCTTCCATTGTACTTGCATCTTATAATTAATCTTCAATTATAACGAATGTCTAATATAATTCTTCCTAACTTGCTGTACGATAAAAGTATATGAAATAGGTTAGACTGATGTCTTCTAATTGAAGGTCGTGATTCTTTTACATTGTTTCATTTATCACTTTATTACACCATAACAAAAATCGGAAACTTTTCCGTTTCCAAGACTATTTTAGACAAACAATTATTAGAAAATTCCCGATTATTGTTGAGAATCAGATTGATACTATTATTGAGATTTAGATCATTATTGACCTCGGGGCGAACAAGAGGTTAACGCCCTCGCTTTTCGTACGTATGGTCACGGGTTCAATTCTCGCCAAGGTCCATTGAACGGAGTGGAGTGGTTTTGAACCTACTTTACCAAAAATTGTAGGTTCGATCCTTACAAGCTCATCAGCTCGTTTAGGGTGTTAATAACAATTCACTCAGATTATTATTATTATTATTATTATTATTATTATTATTATTATTATTATTTAGCCAATATTATATTCGTTTATTAAGTCAAAAATACTTTCCAGTGTGTTATGTATCGCCAACCAATAAAGTAAAAGACAAAATAAATCGATAGATTTGTGATAATTCTTTGTTTTATTACTTCTTGGAATGCAAAACATTCCTACTTTTTATACGCTTTATATTAATTTGCTCTGTAAATTTCTCTGGTACAGATCTTGTAATTGATTTTTAACTCACTTTCCATTATCTGATTTCTTTGAAATTTTGTCAACTTGATTGCTTCCGATGACAATATAATATTCAATCATTAGATATACGACAGAATAATATAGTTAACTGTAATTAATTAATTAAATAAATAAATAATTATAAATTATCCTTAAATGGACGCAATGCCGCATCTATTGTGTGAAGTTTGAGTTGCGTATCTCGCAGGGAGTTTAATATTCATCTATTATACAGAAAAAAAAAATTAAAAATAATTTTAAAAAAATACGCTTTATTAAGAGGCACTAAAAAGTAAAAATTAATAAATTTATGAATCGGAAAATAAAAGTGTGGGTGCTCTTGTTTATCTAATCATAATATCTAAAAGCACCCACGCTTTTTTGTTTCGAATGACAAAATATAAGTCTTTGAGAAAATCTAAATGTTTGTTCAGTTCACGGCAATAGAATTTTACTCCAGAAAAAATTAAAGATTTTTTTTATGTGATTAAATTAAGGAAGCACATTAGTGAAACAAGTTTAAGAAAGGCCCTGACCGATACAATACCCATCCTCTACCTAACTCATCTCGTTCTGAATCAAAGAAGCCAAGAGGTCTAAAATAAACACGAATTCAATACATTTTTTAATAAGATTTTCATGCATCAGGCGTTCCAATGTTTCGAACAAGTACATATATTTTTGCTTGTCAGCTCAGTAAAAATTTGCTTTCATTTCACTTACTTACTTACTGTATGGCTTACGGAAGTCGCAAGTTCATTACTGTAGTAACAGACGTTCGCTATAGGATTCTGTCCTGGGCAACATCAAGTCAGTTTTCATCACAATCACCTACTTCTCGAAGATCCCTTCTCAAATTATCCCCCCAATGTCGTATCGGTGTTCCCAATGGTGTTTTTCCATCCGGCTTTCCAACTAAGATGAAATATAGTCTTCGATTCTCTCCTATCCGAGCTACATCGCCGGCCCACCTTAGTAGACGCGATTTCAATATTCTTACAACATCAGGTGAGTTGTAAAGTCCGTGAAGTTCTTTGTTATGCAATCTCCTCCATTCCCCAGTCACCTCGTCCCGTTTCGGCCGTTAAGACCTTATTTTTAAACACAAGTAATTTATGTTCATCTGCTAGGGACGTACTCCAACTTTCGTAGCCGTAAAGTATTACCGGCAGAATAATCGTTCTGTATAATTTCAATTTCAACTCTCTATATTAATCGCGAGGTTAGGAGTTTCTGGACTACAAAGAAACATCCGTTGCCAGATACTAAACGACTTTTTATTTCTTCCGTTAAATCGTTTTTGCTTGTTACGTATGCTCCCAAGTATTTAAATTTCTTTACTTTCACTATGGTCTCGTCACTAACTATTATCTTTTTATTTCCTTCATTCTCTGTGTTTCGGCTTGTTTTCTCTATGTTTACCTGTAGACCTATCTCATCGCACGCTTCTACTAAGACATCGATATAACTTTGTAGTGTCTCTATATCGGGTCGCGGACTTAAGCTCACCGGCAAAACTCACCAGACATAAGCTCACCTATATTAATGCAAAGCTAACAGGACATAAGCTCACCACAAATAATATAATTGCATTTTAAATTAATAATTAATAAATAATATTTAAATTAATAATAAATGCAATAAATAATACAATAATGACTAATGATATTTAAACTAATAATAGCTATACTTACAGGGGACTGAAGAGCCCCCCAAAATCCTTTGTGATGAGAAATTGCAGTGCACTCTGATCGTAGAAACTGAACGAATTACATCAACACAACGATATAGAGAAGTTCACAAAACACTATTTATATTAAATTTAATTTGAAACACACTATTGCAGTTTACCTTTGTCAAAGTAGTACGTTATTTACAATTTGCAAGACAGAAAATTGTCATTCACAAATTGCAAAACAATGTATAATTTCAATTACACAATTTGTACTTAATGTAAAATTAAAGCCTGGTAGTATGACCAATAGCTTCCAAAAAGCTCTGGACATCCCTTTTACCATCTCTGATTTCTCTAAACAAAAGTAATAACTTTTAACCTAAAATTCTGTTTCCTTCTGACGTTTGGCAGACAAAGTTCCCAATTGATGCTGCAGAATGATTGTTCTGGATACAGCTTCATCCTTCTTTATGTTGCTCAGAGCCTTCCAGAAAGATCGTTGACTTTCGTTCACGAGATCGGAAAATCCACGTTTCCAGCCTTCACTTACATTGTTTGTTCTTTCTGTCCCGTTAAGTGTAGCTTCGTGGGCGTTGCACATTTCTTTAGGGAACAGAGGAGAGTATCTCTTGAATTTGGAAACAAGCCCCATGTTGGTTTGAGATGTGACATCTTTTAAGGTACCACTAATGAAATACTACTTTCAAAATAAAATAAAAAAATCTTGCAAGATTTCTGGGAAAATTTCCTTCAAATAAGACAATCCTTCTTCTATCGATTGCAATGGTAGAAAAGCAAGAGCGTCTAACATGCCGCAATATTGTTTGATCTCTTGTTTGATAGCTATATGAAAATAAGACCGGTGGTGAACTTATGTCCGGTGAGCATTTTGCCGGTGAGCTTATGTCCGACACTCCTCCCTATCATCTCTTATTTAATATAAATCATCCGCGTACACGAAGAGTTGATTCAAATCATTCCTTAGTCCCTTTTTGGTCCTCTTTTATTTTTAAAACCGCATACTCTAAACCAAAGTTAAACAGTAGTGGCGACAAGGCATCACCTGGTTTCAATCCGTTGCGAGTCTTGAAACTATTTGACATATTATTACCTACCCCTACTCTGCTTATGGGGTCGCTGAGACACATCTTCACTAGTTGAACAAGTTCCTTCGGAATTCCAAATTGTATCAGGATACTGTATAACTTTTGCCTCTTGATAGAATCATATGCTTTCTTAAAATCAATGAATACCTGGTGAACAGTCCCATTGTATTTCCATTTCTTCTAAATCCACATTGGTGATCTCCAATTATTTCATCTACGTATACACCTAGGCGTGTTAGCAGTATATTACTCAATACGTTGTAACATGTTGGGAGTAACGAGATTTCGTGGTAATTATTACAGTCCGATTTATCGGATCTTTTATAAACTGGAATTATTATTGAGGTTTCCCATTCCTTTGGAAGATCTTTTTTTCTCCATATATAGCATTTATTCTGCACATACTATATAGACTCATGGTCACTGATTCACTCTCACTCACTGACTCCCTCATCATAATTCCCAGGCCAAATTACTGGAGCCCGAAACACCAAATTTAGTATGAAGGTATATAATCAAGAGTACGTAAAGGAAAATATCCGACATTTTGAAAAAGTCGCCATATTTGATTCAAAATGGTCGCCAAACGCATTGTTGCATAGAATACACAGCCTAAACGGCTAGAGCTACTGAAGTGAAATTTTGTGCGGAGGTACAACATCACTATCTACCTAACTAACTAACTAATTAACTTGCAAGTTCATCGCCGCAGTAACAAACGTTCGCCATTGGATTCTATCTTGGGTAATATCAAGGCAGTTTTCATCACGAACACCTACTTCTCGAAGATCTCTTCTAATATTGTCCTCCCAACGACGTCTCGATCTTTCCAATAGTCTCCTTCCATCCGGCCTTCCAACCAGGATAGAATATAATCTTCGTTTTTTTTTCATCCGAGCTACATAGCCTGCCCACCTTAGTCGTCGCGATTTCATTATTTTTACAACATCTGGTTAATCGTACAGTCCATGCAGTTCCTCTTCATTATGCAGTCTCCTCCACTCTCCAGTCATGTCGTCCCGTTTCGGCCCTTATATCTTTCTCAAAACCTTATTTTCAAACATACGTAATTTGTGGTCGTACTCCAACTTTCGCAATCGTAAAGTATTATCATACCGGCAGAATAACCGTTCTTTATATTTTCAATTTCAATTTCCTAATATTAATCGCGATGTTAGAAGTTTTTAGACTGAATAGAAACATGCGTTCCCCGATACAACATCGCTACCAGGTTTCAAAAATATTACAAAATGTTGAAATAGTCGTCATCTTGAATCCAAAATGGCGGGACCAAAAAATCCGTTTTCCACACGGTTTGAGCTGGAGATACAAAATTTGGTATGAAGATACATCATCACTAGTAGTTTAGAAAAATATTACAAAGTGTTGAAAAAGTCGCCATCTTGGATCCAAAATGGCTGCCAAACATATTGTTGTATAGAATACACCGCCTAAACTGCTGGTACATCATCAATAGTAAATAAGGAAAATATTACATAATGTATCAAAAGACTCAATCTTGGATCCAAAATGGCGAGTGAAAAATTTCATTTTCTACACCGTTTGAGCTAGAGATACGAAATCTGGCATAAAGGTGTATTATCAAGAGTAGTTTACGAAAATATAACATTTTGGAAAAGTCGCCATCCTGGATTCAAAATGGCCGCCCAGAAACCCATTTTCCACACCGTTTGAGCTAGATAAATGAAATTTTACGTGAAGGTGTACCATCACAAGTAGATGACGACAATATAAAAAAAACGTTAAAATAGTCGTCAACTTGGATCCAAAATGGCCGCCCAAAAGCCCAATTTCCAAACCATTGAAGCTACAGAAATGATATGTTTTATGACGGTGTTTGATCAAGAGTAGGTTACAATAAATGAGGCAAACCTCAACTTTGGGGGCGTAGTCCCCTGTGGGAGGGTGCATACTGACGCCATGACGGTGCAGTCCCGCAGAGATTCTGGTTAAGATAAAGGGGGTGTATCCCCCCAAAATCTACTGAAGAAGAAAAGCGAGTCAACTTATGTAGCGCCTTGATTAGTGCCGTTCCTCCCGCTTTAGTCAATTCGGCTGGAATGTTGTCTATTCCTGGTGATTTGCTTTTTTAAAATTTATTTTTCTACATTTCGACCTCTATCTCGCTTGGTTCGGATATCCACGGTTCTGCGGTATAGATTTCAAATTCCTCTGTTTGTTCTCTGTTGTGCACATTAAGAAGTTTGTGGAAATAATTTTTCAACACTTCGATAATTTTAGTAGGATCCGCTTGAAGTTGTCCGCGTTCATCTCTATTCATTCTTAACTTCGGCTGGTAACCTTTTCTTAACGAGTTTGCCCCTTTGTATATATCTCGTATGTTATTTGTCTTACCGTTTTCCTCTATGTCCTGAATCTTCTGCGTCAGATATTCTCACTTTTTGCTCCTGAATCCGCGTGTGGCGTTGCGTTTCACGTTACTGTAATGGTTGGGATTTGCTTTGCTCTTATTACTTAGCTATCGTTGTCTTACTTTCGTTTCCCTTTCATTTCACTACTTGTTTTTATTTTAATCATGTATATTATAAGTTATCCCCTATTATCGTCTCATTACAGATTCAGTCACTATCTTAATTTATGAAATTGATTCTTACATATACTTAAAATTTGTTTTTAATATTACATTAATACTTATGCCACATTTTGTGCAATAAACGCATATCGATTATAACCTTAGATTATTTGTCGTATGTGCTATAATAATTAACAGTGAACACATAGAAAAATTAAATAAATTTAAATACTTGGGAGCATGTGTAACTAGCAAGAACGAGGTCACAGAAGAAGTAAAATGTCACTTAGTATTGTGCAACGCATATTTCTATTTAGTCTTGAATTTCCTACCCTCGCGATTAATATCAAGAAAGTTGAAATTAAAATTATGCAGAACGGTAATAATTTAAGGTTGCGAAAGTTGGAGTACGACCCTAGCAGTTCAACATTAATTATGTGTTTAAAAATAAGGTTTTGAGAAAGGTATACGTGTGGAAACGTAATGAGATGACTGGAGAATTGAGGAGACTGCAAAATGAAAAGCTCCACACACTGTATGATTAACCCGACATTATGAGAATCAGGAAATCAGGAAAGCTAAGGTGGGCAGGCCATAGCTCGGATGCAAAAAAAACGAAAATTGTGCTTGGTAATCCGAAGGGAAAAGAGACCGTTGGGAAGTCATTGGGATGACAATACTAGAAGAGATCTTCGAGAGGAAGATGAAAACTGGCTTTATATTGCCCAGGATATAATCCAATGGCGAACGTTTGTTACTGTAGCGATAAAATTGCGAGTTCCGTAAGCCATAGAGTTAGTTAATGTCTTACGCTCATTAGTGTAGAGTGGTACTTATTTATATCTGGCGAATTATTTTTTTCAGGATTATTTACAGAATACACAACAGTTTTGTTCTGTTTAACAAGAAAATTAATTATGTGAACATGTGTCATAAAATACCTCTAAGTATAAAACTATACTTGGCCGAAGACTCACTCAGTGATCTTAATTTTAAATCGACATGTTTTCATTTGAAGTGAAATTATATGTTGTCCCACATTTCAAAGAAACTTTGTTGGTGCACAGATACGAACTTTTTTTTCTGAAATTTAAGAACCCGTTTTTTACTTTGTATTTACGTGATAAGGAAAGGACCTACAATTTTGAGTGCATTCTGAACCATTTATATTTTCATTAGGGATCGAACCCGATATTTTCTGTCTTCAATACAAGGAAAAAGGAATTGAATAACATATTAATAAAAAAAAACACACATGACTTAAAATGTATTCATCTTGATCTGAGAAGTGTAACATGCCGGCGCGTAAAAACTAATAAAGATAATTATATTATTATTAATGTATTTGTTCCAATTTACTTTGTTAATTAAATATAGAAAATACTTAACTTGTGTTACAATTGGTCTTCACATTAAACTGTATTGCATGTGACATACATTTTCCAGCCCCACCCATTTCTCCAGCAACCGTTTATAGCATTGCTGCATAGTATGGTCAGTAAGTTCGACCATACATATAAAAGGGAAAGCAAACAGCAGAAGCAAATGTTTACCATCTGTAACTGAAATTGTGAAGCTTTGTTTCAGAGAACCTAATTAAGTTATAATTGTTGGGAATTGTAATGGCTTTACATGATTTGCAGTTTCACCTCACGTACGACACCTCTGGGTTAGAATACGAGAGAAGTCTCGTGTGAATTTGTGAAACCACAGTGCGAACGAGCAATGTGTGTAACTATAGCGACAACATTAGTTCAGTATTTATATACACAATACGGGAGTTTACGAAAACAAGAGAACTTATTGCGATAGTATTGAGGTCAACCAGAAAGCTCATTACATTTCATGGCTCGCATATGTTATCTTAAAGCATGAGAATACAGGAGTTCTATTCTAGCTCCATTAGTAGATATTCCATTAGGACAATTCGTGTGATCTCATTTGTTATTTATTGTTGTTGACATTAACCGGAACAGTTGAAAAAATGCGGTTTCGTTGAACGAGTGGAATTCTTAATTTCGGTTAAAACATACCAGAGCTAATTTGGAATATGCATCGTGTTTTGAAAGAGTGCTTTTCAATATTATTAATTTATTTCTCTCTAACGAAAATTCATCACACATGTTTGGTTGAACTCTGGGTATTTCCAAATTAAGTATGGTCAGATTCATAGAAAATAACCAGTGAGTATGCTTTCTAAATTTAATAACCTGCACAATACAGCAACACCGAGCCTCTATATTCAATATAGAAATACAACAAACGTTACATATGCCACATGTCTTAGCTCGGTGTTGTCAAATTTTTCAACTTCTAAATTTTGAAAGAAAGCATCCTTCTGTCAGTTTATGTTCATTGAGTGCACATTCAATAATAATAATAATAATAATAGTAGTAATATAGTTTATACAATAGACAAGTGGATGGCCTTCCGTTATTCTATTACTACGATATAAAAAGTTAGAGACGTGAAATTCGTTTCAAACAATACGATATCTACAACCTTGATTATATTTTTTTTCTTTTTTTAGGAAATTTAAGTTGAAAAAAAAAGATAATGAAAATTGATCCCTGGACTTGTTTGGTATCGAACTCCGATCTCCGGATTAATATTTATTTCCTTCCCTTTTTGTTTTTAATGTTTCGTAATTCTGTCTCTCTCTCTCTCTCTCTCTCTCTCTCTCTCTCTCTCTCTCTCTCTCCTCTAGTGTTGCTGACGAGACAAAATTTAGGCTGTCTCGTCTCGAAAATATCTTGTCCACAGAATGTCTCGTCTTGAAAAGATCTATACTTTGCATTACGAGAGCTCTGTCTCGTCTCGTTTTCTATAGGCATTTCTCTGTCTCGTCTCACCTCTTGGCAACACAACTTCCCTTCCTAACCAACCCCTTAAAGGATTTCAGAATGTCCATAGCATTTCTTTTATAGCTACATTACTCATAAGCTGACGTAATAGGCAACGGCCGTAGTATAGACATATGCATAAATGTGAAAATAAAATTGTTAGAAACCAGTTTCAGAGGCAAGCAATAAACTCATAAGAGAATGTGAGAACTTAATTAGATCAAGATTTTATTTTTATCTTGAATTTCAGTTTAACATTAATGAATTCCACCTATTCCGTTATAGTTTATCTTGTTATTCTGACGAAGAACCATATTTGATTTCCTATGGTAGATACACTTAGTTTATGATTATTAATTTCATTTAAATAGATAGATAGAACAAGAGAGAGATGGTGCTTTTTTTTTCTTGTCTCAGGTATTCAATCTCATGAGTACAGACAGCCCTCAATAAAGACTCCTACACAGCGGCACATATCCTCTTCCTGACCGAGAGTAAGGACCAAGTTGCAATGAGAGAGTCAGGATAAGTTAAGACATCTGAGGGTAAATGAAGGTGAAGGTGAGTTGAAGATATGAGGATGAAGGCAAGCGAAGACCTTGGCTTTGGTCCTTGGTTGGTGTGAAGGCAACCAACACCAGTGTTTGGCTGACAAAAGTGTTCGTCAAATGCTCCAGTTGCTTCTGCGTTCAGGTCACTTGCTTTTCTTGAGAAGAGGGAAAAGACATGTTTGATAAGACAATTCATGGCCATTTCTCCTACTGAGTTACAAGCAATTCATCTCAATTTTATCTAAGATGTAGGCGAAACGGAAACTCCGTTTGTTCTAACCTTTCTAGACGAGGGATCTTTAGTGTCTTGAAACATTTGTTGTCAAATTTTATGTCACCTCATTTCATTAAAAAATCGAGTCCCGACAGGGACATGGATGTGGATTTTAATGACTAAAGGGCGAATCGTGACGGGTCGAAGTCCAAAGTTACTAGTCTGGCCCATATAAAAATAAAGCTTACCAAAGTTTGGAACCCTTCACTTACTATTGTTATTTGCAGTGAGTATCGATGTTTGTAGCTAATGGATAACTAAAAACTGCAAAATACAGGATGAAAGTTATGAGAACTTACTTGTAGAACTGGTACAGAAATTGAAATACTTTCACTTGAAGTTCTTCACAACAATAGCATTTAAAACATTATCGACTATATCACAAAGAAGTTACCGTTACAATATAATATTTATAGTATACATAATACTGTTAGTCATTTGTAAAAACGACACTACTATTAATGATGTAATAATAGATTCCACACCTTTCAAACATATTGAATCAAGGAAGTCCACAATATAATCTATATTTCAATGTTCTGATGTGTTCATTGACACCTTTACATTTTTAACTTCTTTGCAAATTTGAAACATCAATGCAACAGCCCATATACTTCTTTTTACCTTTTATCATTTATCAGAGGTATCACCATCAAGCTTCAATTTACACTTTACATTTGCTTGTATAACTCTAGAAATGCAGTATTTGTGCTATTAACAAGTATCAAGCTTACAAACAGTTCAGAGTATTACAACATAATGCTTATTATAGGTACTGTATGTATGATTATTAATGTATTATACCAGAGTAACCACATTATAATCTAGCATGAGGGTTAGTGCTCTTTTTGTCCATAGTGATCATTACCTTTGTTTATTACATTATGTAATCTACTCACATTTACACTATAATGAACCTTAATAATTTAATTATCTAATATCAACAATCATCGATAGTTACGGCGCAGCGTTTAGAAACAATGTGCCTACCCCACCTTTCCCTGTCATTCTCTGTGGTGTTTAGATTCCTCCGCGATGCTTCTGATCAGTTTTTATTTGATTCTTTGTATATGATTATAACAATATACATACGGATCCCGTCTTCATTTTCTATTTGTTCTTTGAGAAGCATCAATCAAATTATTACTATCATTATCATAATTAATGTTCTGCCGAAAGCAGCATATCCTACAAGGTGTGTCTCCGTTCATCCGATCTTACGCTCTCCTTTCTTCTCAGCATGTGATTTATTTTCCTTAATACTATCAAGGAGTTAGGTTCTTGTTGTTCTTCCATTTTTCCCCTCAATAGTATCTTATTTGTATCGCTCAGTATACAATCTCTGCGCAGTAAATGTCCTTACCACTTTCTTTTTTCTCTTTTATATTGTCTCTCGTCTACCAGCGGCGGCTCTCTTATTTAAGTTTGTTCGGTTGTGCAAACTACCTTCTAATATTTCTATTCTTGAAGTGTGTTACAAACCATCTTGCTTCTTATTCTTATCATTTTTAACTCAGTGAACGCTTACATAACAGAGAGAGAGAGAGAGAGAGAGAGAACGCGTACCTGCAGTTCTGGCTGGTCACAAGCAGGAGTTCCTTTGCTTCGTTTCTTTCAGGTTGACAACCGAGAACGATGAGGATGTAAAGTGAGCTTTTACGCTTCTCAGCGGATGGAGGAGTACAAGAGGGTACAGGCAAGATCGGTGCGTCCATATGGTAGCAAATTTTGAGCAAATGAAGTGGACAAGACACACAGTTTCCCGCGTGTAAAATTCCCGCACCCTTGTCAATATGGATAGTGTTTCCAATTCTCACTTCAGAAATAATTTCTCGCAACTATTTTTCTTCTCCCGACGTCAATTGATTCAATGGAAAGACAGTGGTTTATATATATATATATATATATATATATATATATATATATTATGTTAAA